>JAUJYP020001495.1:4200000-4460000 GCA_030674075.2 Linum usitatissimum
TTACAGACTGCCATCTTCAATCCACTCCGAAATGCTTCCTCTTGGCAATCCCAACCATGGCTGCTCCCTCACCAATCCATTCCTCATCATCATCACAACCGCCATCCTCCTCCTCTGCTCTCCACCGCCGTCCTCCTCCCCCTTAAAATTCAACTTCACATCCTTCACCAGCGACGACACCAACATCACCTACGAAGAAGCCTTCCCAGCAGACAACTCCATCCAGCTCACCCGAAACCTCTTGGGCTCAACCCTAAGCTCCAGCGCCGGCCGCGCCACTTACACCTCCCCTTTACCCCTATGGGACCCTATTTCCCGCAGCCTAACCGATTTCCAAACCCATTTCGTCTTCAGCATCTTCTCTCAGTACAAAGACGGCTACGGCGACGGCTTCGCCTTCTTCTTATCCCCCTTCGATTCCAAGCTCCCTTCCGCCAGCCCCGGCGGCACTCTCGGACTCACCTCCTCCGCCAGTCGCGCCGTCAACGCCTCCGCCAACCACTTCATCGCCGTCGAATTCGACATCTTCAGCAACAACTTCGACCCTCGTTTCCCTCTAGGGCGACATCTGGGAATCGACGTGAACTCCTTGAGATCTGTGAAAACCATCTCCTGGGGAGCTGACGTCATGGGCGGGAGGAGGAGCGAGGCTTGGATTTCTTACGATTCCGCCACCCGCAACTTGAGTGTGGCGGTTTCTGGGTTCTTGAGGGATGTTCCGCTTGTCCAGAGACTCAACCACATAATCGATTTAAGGGAGTTCTTACCCGAACGGGTCAGGATCGGGTTCTCCGGTTCGACCGTTGAGCAGGCCGCGATTCACCGGATTCATTCTTGGGATTTCGTTTCCACGTTGGAAGAAGCAGCAGTTGGTAATCGGACCGGAGAAAGGAGTATTGATCAGAACAGGGGAAGGAAACGAAACAGAGTGGCTCTGTTTTATGGGTTGGCTGGTGGGATTGTTGGTCTGTTGGCAATTTTGATTTGTTTCGGTGTTGTTTTCAGGAAAAGGATTGTGGGTTTAATAGGGAGAAACTGGGATGATGATAGGTTTGAGATGGATGAATCCATGTTTGAGAAAGGAGCTGGGCAGCCGAGCAAGTTCAGTTTCAAGGAATTGGCGAGAGCTACTGACAACTTCAACGAACGGGATAACAAGCTTGGAGAAGGAGGGTTTGGTAAGGTGTACAAGGGTCAAATCGGGAAATTACTCCTCGCTGTAAAGAGGGCGTCGTCGAGGAAATCAGGACAAGGGATGAAGGAATTCGCGGCGGAGGTGAAGATCATCAGCAGATTACGACACAGGAATCTGGTTCAACTCATCGGGTGGTGCAGCGAGAAAAAGGAGCTCTTGCTACGAATTCCTCCCAAACGGAAGCCTTGATTCCCACCTCTTCCAATTACAAAAACAAGAAAGCTGGCTGTTGAATTGGGAAATTAGGTATAAGATTGCCAAAGGGTTGGCGTCAGGACTGCTCTACTTGCACGAGGAATGGGAGCAGTGCGTGGTTCACCGAGACATTAAGTCGAGTAACGTTATGCTGGATTCGAATTTCAACGCCAAGCTCGGCGATTTTGGTCTCGCTAGGCTGGTGGATCACGAAAAGGGTTCGCAGACTACGCTTCTGGCTGGGACGATGGGGTATCTCGCTCCTGAATGTGTCGTAACGGGAAAGGCGAGTCGAGAGACTGACATTTACAGCTTCGGAGTTGTGCTTCTAGAAATCGGTATGGGGAGAAGGCCCGCGGTTACAGTGAATGGGCAAGAGGAAGTTGTTGTGCATTTGGTTGAGTGGGGTTGGGACCTCTATGGAGATGGAACACTGATGATCGAAGGTCCTGATCCTAAGCTGGATAGGGAATATGATTTGGCGGAAATGGAGAGGCTGTTGATGGTCGGGTTGTGGTGTGCGCACCCGGATTCGAGCTCGAGACCTTCGGTTAGGCAAGCGCTTCAATTGCTCAACTTTGAAGCTCCATTGCGGGTACTTCCGTTAAACATGCCGGTGGCGACTTACGGAGGCTCGGACCATATGACGGAGGGGTCATCCGCTCTTTCAACGTGGACGACAATGGCTGATGTTGACTTGCCGAGACGTCAGGTTTCTTGTGACTTTAACGCGTTGGATGGGAAAGCTCCTTCACCACTTGGAAAGTTCAGTAGTGATGTAGTCACTTTCTAGTTTTGAATGTTCTGAAAAGTCCAAATTGGCTCAATAATTTGAATTTTCCATGATAATAGTGTTAAATGAAAAGATGGGCAATGTCTATGTAACCGAGGACAGTGGAATAGTCGTATAGTTCACTTTGAAAATTTGTTTATCTAAAACTGGGATTATTATTTGTCGCTAATGCAATTGTTAATGTTCATTGTATCAAATTTACGGAAAGGCAATTACACAATTCATTCTATTTAGGGTGTCGAAAATTTCAAATTCAGGTGCGTTACATAGGAATTCAGCTTGAAATTTTACTATTATGTATTCAAAATGTAGCGGCCACGTTGGCAGTATCAACGGAGTATCCGTCCAACCTCGACGGCGCAACCTCACAAGAAAAGTAACTTTTGGACTCACCATCCGCAGATGATGAATCAATGAAGCTAGAAGCAGCCTTTGTCGAGGACGACGACAAATTAGTACATGATTCAGCCATCGACAAAGTGGAAACGTAACTCGCCACAGGTCTACTAAGCGGAAGCATAGGCAATGCAGCCTCGAAGTTCAGCACTTGAAGAGCTTGCCTAATTGAAGGCCTAAATTTCGCATTCGGGTGAGCGCAGCTCAACCCAATCACCATCAACCTCTCCATCTCCCGCTCATCGAAATCACCGTTCAGCTTAGCATCAGCAGCTTCCACAATCAACCTCCCATCTCGATAGAGGTCCCAAACCCAGTGAGTCAAATGCACGGCGTATTGCTCTTCCACAACTGCCGGCCTTCTCCCCGTGGCAATCTCGAGAAGCACAACTCCGAAGCTGTAAATATCGGACTCCCGGTTCGCCTTCCCCGTAGTAGCGCACTCGGGAGCCAAATAGCCCATCGTCCCGGCCATACGAGTGGTCTGGGAGCCTTTGTCATGATCCACCAGCCTTGCCAGGCCGAAATCGCCCAATTTGACGTTGAAATTCGAATCCAACATAACGTTGCTCGACTTTATGTCTCGGTGAACCACGCATTGCTCCCACTCTTCGTGCAAATACAGCAATGCCGATGCTAAACCTTTCGCGATCTTATACCTCGTTTCCCATCTCAACAACGAATTGGTGATGTCGTTGCTCTTCCGAAACAGATGCATATCAAGGCTGCCGTTTGGTAGAAACTCGTAAACAAGGAGCAGCTCCATTTTGTCGTAACACCATCCAATCAGTTGAACCAAGTTCCGGTGTCGCAAACAGCTGATGATCTTCACCTCTGCCGCGAATTCCTTGATCCCTTGTTTCGAATTCTTCGAAACCCTCTTCACTGCGATGTACTCGTTCTTGTCGTTGATAAACCCTCTGTAAACCCCACCGAATCCACCTTCTCCAAGCTTGTTCTCCGAGTCGCTGAAATTGTTAGTAGCTTTAGCCAATTCCTTGAAAGTAAACTTCCTTGGCCCTGCTTCTTTCCCCAATATCTCATCCATTAGTTGTCGATTAATTTCTTGCTGCTCCTCATCATCTTCATCATCATTCCTTTTCCTATACATGACAACACAAATCAAACACAGCACACAAACTACAACACTCCCAATTCCCACGCCCACTAGCAAACTGATTCTGCTTTTCTTCCTTTCCGATCTAGGAAGAACGATTCGTGCTTCCAACGTGGAAGAGAATTCCCAAGAGTGAATCCTATGGACTGCGCTCTGATTCCCTGTAGCGCCGGAGAATCCGAAAATTACCTCCTCCGGAAGGTAATCCCTAAAATCGACAATGTAGCTAAGCCTCTGAATTACCGAAACGTTCCGAACAATTCCGGTTACGGCTACGGTTAAGTTCTTGGTGGTGGGGTTGTAAGTAATCCAAGCGTCGGTTCTCCGCCCGCCGATTACGTCTGCTCCCCAAGGTGTAGTCACTACGGACTCCATGGAATTGATGTCGATTCCGACGTGTGTGACTTGCGGATCGAAGTAGTTGCTGAAGATGTCAAATTCGACGGCGACGAATCGGTTAGCGGAGGTGTTTAACAGCTGGAGGTCTTGGGTGAGTCCCATGGAACTGGTGTTGGTGAGGTTAGGAGGGAGATTGGAGGATTTAGGGGCGAGGAAGAAGGCGAGGCCGTCGCCGTAGCCAGTTTGGAATTGGGAGAAGATGCTGAAGGTGAAGTGAGTTTGGAATTGGGTGAGGTTTCGGGAAATTGGATCCCAGAGGGGTAAGGCGGAGGAGTAAGTGGCGCGGCCGAAGGCGGTGATGTTGGGATCTGATGAGGTGAGGAGGTTTCGGGTGAGCTGGATGGAGTTGTCTGCTGGGAAGGCCTGATCGTAAGTGATGTTGCGGTTGTCGTTTGTGAAGCTTGTGAAGTTGAAGGATAAGGCGGCGGCGGCGGTGGTGGTGAAAGGGGAGATGAAGATGGCGGCGATGATGAGAAATGTGAGAGTTGGAACCATGGCATCGGCAGGAGAAACGTTGATTGACGACGACGGTGAGTTTAGGAGAGCCTAAGGCTTTTCTTCTCTGGTTAAAGGCGGAAGCAGTGGGTGGCCCACTACCATTACTGCTTTCACTGTCAGATACTCTAATTCATTCTCCCCTCCCTCTCTAAACATAAAGAAGGTGATTAAAATTACTTTGACAATTATGGACTATATAATAATATTTGACTTTTCTTCTTCAAAGATCAATTGCCAGCTAGACTAGTCAATCCGACTGAAATGACAAAACTCACAAAAATGCACCCACCTCTATATGGTCAATAGTAAAATTATAATTTCATTTTGGTTATTGTAGTTATTTTTGTTAGTTGAATTTATTTATTTATTTATTTTTCTTTTCATAAAGTTAACTAATATTATCATTTAGTCACTAATTTATCTTTCACACTAAGTCGAATTTAATTTATCTTGGAATTTAGTCAGTTTTTATCGAAATGTTGGTATCGAATTGTGATGAAGCAATATAAAAAATTGAAATAAAAATGTTAATAAGTAGATTTATTGAATTTTAAATAGAAGCTTATGTGTTTAGCTAGCTACATAGTTGGAGTAATTATAGTTTTCGAGACGGCTAAAATGCTAAAATTATATTTAGCATCCTTCTATTATACACGGAGGGTTGCGGTTAGCCTAATGATAAGTGTTAAAGTGCTAAGTGAAAGTACTACATTTGACTCTTTAGCATCTCCAAATGTGTTTTTCTCCAATGATGAGTGCTAAAGTGTTAGATCATAGTGCTCAATTTGGCTTTTATGTAATTTTTAAAGTTTTGAAATATCATCGAAATTGATTTTGTTATATTCGTCTTTCAACAATATGAAATTTGATATAAAAACTATCCAAATCAGACTTGAGATAAAAAAGTTATGACGAAAATAAAAATAATAGGGAAAAGGATAAAAAAATTACTTATCTTTAGAAACCCTCTATGCTAATATAGACCGTTAGATCTGTGAGTTAAATTTGACACTTTAACACTTGACTGAGTTAAATTTGGGACTCAATTTTTCACCAGTACTGGTTGTTTTGGAATTATACTCGCTCAAACATGAGGTCAGAATCAAAGTTTGTACTCGTTTTTTCAGTCACTCGAGCTAAACTTCAAAAATGAGTGCGTGAAATAAAAAAAACTATAATAACCAAAATGACACTTAAAATAAACTTGAGTACATTAAAAACTTGAGTACAATACAACGACAAGAAACTCGAGTACAATGTTAAATACAAAGTCAATAAATAACATGTATGGCGTTGAATCAAAAAATTTACTAGCTTTTTAAACATATACATGCGTCGTACCTGCTTTTTGTATATGTGCAAGTGTCTTCGTATTCTTTTTTCATATTGTAGACATTTTATATACGTCCTATCTAGTAGTGTACCTGTATTTGTACTCGTATTTTTATAGTATATACATTTTTGGTAGGTAATGCTATACATGAATATATATTTTTATACTTGATTTTGTATACATACTCATTTTTATATGATACTGATGCACGGATTTTACCCCGCTTTCAAATACCCACTAGATTGCTCTAATGGGATCGTAATTCTCCCTAGGGTCTTTCTATTCTTATTACTCAAGTTGATTTTCTAACTAGACCTAGTGACAGATTGAAATTGTTTAGGGTTGTTTATAAGTAACCGATTAACGACTAATGACTGAAATAAAACAAATCAAAATGCAAGGAATCGAGTTTCAAAGATAAGATGAAGGTTGCTCGGATTCAAATCCACTAAAGCTAGCAATGTATGAATGAATGATAAATGATCTCGGTTATTCAGGTTATAACGGCTCGACAATTTCCTAATGTAGTCTTAGATCACTCTCGCGCCTCTAAGGATCTATTCCATCTAACTGTAGATTCCTCTCTCGAGCTAATCTACACCTAAACAAAACGCATTAATTATGTTCGATGAAATGCCACAACGATAAACGTGCAAAGAGCCTAAACGATTCACTACTCTCTCGAGCTAACGAATAATCTAGGGTTCTTCCTAAGTGACCTATCAACCTATGTTCCTCTCGGACCCACAAATCAATGTCGATGACTCAATCAAGATGATCAGACAAGAAAGAATCTAAAATTAGGGTTTAGGAAGAACGCATCATAAGTCTGAATAAACCTCAATAACAAATCAAAACATCCATACAAAGCTTAGCTAAAGCTTCATCTCATCCGAACAACACGAGAAAGTTTAGCTACTCATGGTTCGGAAAATAAATCACAAGAGAAGAGAAGAAAACCGGAGAAGACGACATGTTCTTCATGGAAATCCCAATCTTCAACTTGATGATTTGCCCTTCGCCAGTCGTGGTTGATCCTCTCGCTTCAATCGTCTCTCTGGAACTCTAGCTCTCTCCAAGAGCTCGAAAATATGTGTATAATGAAGTATATCCCGTCCTCGGGGGTCTCTAGGGTATTTATAGGCTTCTGGACCATGTTGGAGAAGGAAAAGGACTTGAAAACCCGTCTGGGGGTGGGACACGGCGTGCTCCATATGGAACACGCCGTGTTCCATGAACACGGCCGTGTTCCTGGCCGTGTTCGGCCCCTGTAACTTTCTCGGGCAATTTCAACGGAGGAACACGCCGTGTTCCATTTGGGACACGCCGTGTTCCTTTAGTATACGGAATTGGACCATAGTGTCAACATCAAAGTTGTAGACAATCGAATTATCTTTCCAACGCCGCTGACCTTGCATCAATTGGACTTCGGAGCGATGAGTTATGCTAAAAATACTAAACAGTGACGCTTTCTTCCAAAGTCGAACGCTTTGAGTTGTTCCGGCCTCCCCATCATGTCTTGGTTTATCTCTAAACGTCATATGACACCTGAAATATACCAAAAACATACCAAACACCATAATACCGCCCCGAGGGGCAAGAGAACCAAACATGTACTCAAAACCCAAATTTGAATACATTTCGACACACAAAAATATAGTTTATAACGAGAAAAGGTGTGTCGAAAATACATCACATCAAATCACCCCACACTTAAACACTTGCTTGTCCTCAAGCAAATCTACTAATCGCTCTCTATAAAGGCTCAGCATATGATGATCAGAAGTCAATGTTCAGGTTCTCACATCTATCATGGTGTTTAGGGATGCAAGTCAATCACAAACCACACAATTAGGCATGAAACACTGAATTCCTCGAATTAGTATAAGATAGACTCATAGATATGATATAAATGAGTTGACACCTAACCACCGGAGTGCATCCATATCCCCAAAACACTTATACCTTTTAGTTGCCAGCGGAAGTAACAGAGTGACGGCTCGTCCTGGCCGGGATTTCTCTTCCGTCCTGAGGGAGGAGGTGCTTCAATTTTTAATAGCATTCAAGTTATGCTAGCACCTCCCTCTTATTTTGAGTTGCTTACTTGACTATCTACCTCTACGGTTCATCGAAAACAAAGCTTGCTAATTCGATGTTGCTTTTCTCTTCTTTCTTTGCTTTTCTTTCTTTATTGCTTTTTTAGATAGCGGCTTTTTCCAAATGGGGGAATTAATCACAACTTCAGCCGGACTCGGAAGTAACCAGTCTCCGGCCCACGCCCCAAGTCTCATAAAGGTAGGGAAGACGGCAAACCACTAGGGTCGCCCTACGTGTTTCGATTGCAACTAAACCCCCACGACATTTTTCTGGCAACCTTATTCGGACTCCTCCCGCCTGTTTTACCCTTCATAACAACTTAGATAATGTCATAGGGGGATACAAATACACTCTATTGTGACTTAGAACAAAACAGTGGAAGGTAAAAATTCATTTTCTTATCATATATATGAGTCTCTAGTATACTAATGTGGGTGACACGGCAGATAGTTCAAAGATGATATCCTCACATCCACGACATCCACTCAAAGATTGAAAACCCTAACATGCATTCACTAACATCCACAATTTAAGCGCAAGAGGGAGTTTCGAAAAACAAAGGGGGGCAACGTAAAAATAGGTTCTCACAAGTTATGTATCCCACAATTAAAAAGCGGTCGAAACCACCCCACACTTAAACAGGACATTGTCCCCAATGGACCAAACAATCGAGAAGGAGCGGGCAAAAAGCGTGATACTAACTTGGAGAACACGATATTGAGCATATGTAGAGTCTGGACGAGGATCGAAACTCCTGTCAGTCGGTGCATGAGGTTGAGACAGCATCTGAATAGGATCTGAGTTCTAAAGCCACAGAGAAACAAAAGAAACAAGAGAGAATAGGCTAGTGCCAATCTGTTACATCAAACCACCAGAAAGAAACAAAAACAAAACAGACTCACAATATTTCAACCACATGACATAAGCAAAAACAAATAAAAGAGAAAGACTCAACGCTCGGGTTGCCTCCGAGAAGCGCTCTTTCTTTTGCGTCTTTGAGCTAGACGATACTGGGTTAGGCCGCCCAACTTAGAACCTCCTTGAAGTCCATTAGTTTCTTCAAGGATTGGAGTTGAATGCGAAGTAGCACCCTCAGAAATTGATGGAGAAGTCGATGAAGGGGTTGTGAGCTCCAGTTTGTGCCTGGAAGTGGAAATCTCTTCTTGGTCTCCACTGCTTGAGGAGGGGAGAGGTAGTATGTTGTGTCAACACTGGTATCCTCAACTATCCCTGATTTGATAGTGTAGCTTGAGAAGTCCTCCAGGGAAGGCGGGTTTGATCCCAAGATAGTGTCCTCTCGAATCTTGTGTGTGAAGCACTCTTTACCGGTTTTCGACATAAGTACTTCATAACCAAACAAGAATCACGAAGAGTCTCGGTTTCTCTTGGTGGGACCACAATAGGAGGGGGATGCCAAATGATGGAATTTTCAATGGTAGCTTGAATGTCATAATGGAGAGGCTCTTCATCTTCCCACACCTCTTTCACAAACTCTTCATCATCTTCTTTTTCAAATTTTTCTAACTCCTCATCATGGAAAATTAGGTTGTCTTCTAGGAAGGGTACTTCCTCCCTTTCAAACTCTTCTAACTTGCCATCCTGGACAGCTAGATTATCTCGAAAGAAAGATAACTCTTCCATCACTACTTTAGCGAATATTTCCATTTCATCTTCATCTTCATTCCCAACCTCTTCTTGCGGTTGAGGCTGAGAATATTGTTCTTGAAGCTGATCTATCCTTTTTGAGAGTTGTATCATCCTCCTGTGCTGACTGGCTAAGCGTCTCTCCAAAACCTCATACATGTATGGAGACAGAAGATCCGGAGGTTGATATGATTCAATCCCCGAATATTGATTTTCAAAGTTTGTACAGTCTTCATGGTAGTTTTGGTGGTAGAAAGTTGGTGACGAGTCTTGGAAAAAAGATGGTGGTGAGTGGTCTTGATTCCAATAGGAATCTGATTCCTCTCCAAAGTTGTTCCATTGTTGTTGTCCTCCTCCATAGTTAGGCTGATAGTAGCTTGGTGAACCTTGGTTCTCATAATATTGGTTGGGTGAAGAACCCCAATCTTCGTTGTAGTTATCTTCTGCATAGGAACCTTGCCACTGTCCTTCCCAACTGTAATCCTGCATAATGGAACTCAAAAGAAACAACCACGATAAACCACGTGGGAGGAAATAGATATGATAAGATGAATAAAGGAATAGCTAACAATCAAAATTTTCCTAACAATAGAAATGTCCCCGGCAACGGCGCCAATTTGATGCACGGATTTTACCCCGCTTTCAAATACCCACTAGATTGCTCTAATGGGATCGTAATTCTCCCTAGGGTCTTTCTATTCTTATTACTCAAGTTGATTTTCTAACTAGACCTAGTGACAGATTGAAATTGTTTAGGGTTGTTTATAAGTAACCGATTAACGACTAATGATCGAAATAAAACAAATCAAAATGCAAGGAATCGAGTTTCAAAGATAAGATGAAGGTTGCTCGGATTCAAATCCACTAAAGCTAGCAATGTATGAATGAATGATAAATGATCTCGGTTATTCGAGTTATAACGGCTCGGCAATTTCCTAATGTAGTCTTAGATCACTCTCGCGCCTCTAAGGATCTATTCCGTCTAACTGTAGATTCCTCTCTCGAGCTAATCTACACCTAAACAAAACGCATTAATTATGTTCGATGAAATGCCACAACGATAAACGTGCAAAGAGCCTAAACGATTCACTACTCTCTCGAGCTAACGAATAATCTAGGGTTCTTCCTAAGTGACCTATCAACCTATGTTCCTCTCGGACCCACAAATCAATGTCGATGACTCAATCAAGATGATCAGACAAGAAAGAATCTAAAATTAGGGTTTAGGAAGAACGCATCATAAGTCTGAATAAACCTCAATAACAAATCAAAACATCCATACAAAGCTTAGCTAAAGCTTCATCTCATCCGAACAACACATAAAGTTTAGCTACTCATGGTTCCGAAAATAAATCACAAGAGAAGAGAAGAAAACCCGGAGAAGACGACATGTTCTTCATGGAAATCCCAATCTTCAACTTGATGATTTGCCCTTCGCCAGTCGTGGTTGATCCTCTCGCTTCAATCGTCTCTCTGGAACTCTAACTCTCTCCAAGAGCTCGAAAATATGTGTATAATGAAGTATATCCCGTCCTCGGGGGTCTCTAGGGTATTTATAGGCTTCTGGACCATGTTGGAGAAGGAAAAGGACTTGAAAACCCGTCCGGGGGTGGGACACGGCGTGCTCCATATGGAACACGCCGTGTTCCATGAACACGGCCGTGTTCCGGCCGTGTTCGGCCCCTGTAACTTTCTCGGGCAATTTCAACGGAGGAACACGCCGTGTTCCATTTGGGACACGCCGTGTTCCTTTAGTATACGGAATTGGACCATAGTGTCAACATCAAAGTTGTAGACAATCGAATTATCTTTCCAACGCCGCCGACCTTGCATCAATTGGACTTCGGAGCGATGAGTTATGCTAAAAATACTAAACGGTGACGCTTTCTTCCAAAGTCGAACGCTTTGAGTTGTTCCGGCCTCCCCATCATGTCTTGGTTTATCTCCAAACGTCATATGACACCCGAAATATACCAAAAACATACCAAACACCATAATACCGCCCCGAGGGGCAAGAGAACCAAACATGTACTCAAAACCCAAATTTGAATACATTTCGACACACAAAAATATAGTTTATAACGAGAAAAGGTGTGTCGAAAATACATCACATCAGATACACACTCTTATACTTATTTTTTAGACTGTGTGCATTCGTATATGTACTTATATGCATGTTTTGTATTCGTTTTTAAAAAAATGATGTTTCTTATACAATATCAATTTTCATATAGAGATGTGTTGGATGAATTCGACATTTACATATCGCTACTTTATCTGATGTTTATCGACGAAAAAACATATTATGGAATGAGTACAAGAAAGATAAATTCAAAACTAAAGCAGTAAAAAAAAGTCCAAGTCCCACCAATTTTCTCAAAATGTGATCTTTATGCACGTACAATAGTAAGTAAGACTCTGCTTTATTGGAATGACGATTTTACCCCTTATCAAAATTTTGTTTGCCGCACTCGTAAAATACAAGGAGAGCCAATAGTAAAAAAGGAAACATACTAATATAATAATCTAGAAGCCAAATTACAAACCCACCGTGGGATTTTTAGAATGGGTGGTAGATATTTTTTTACTTTGGGACAAATGTTTGGAGGTTTTATCGTTGAGAAGATCCTCCAAGCTAAAGTTAGAGAAATGATGTACAATGAACTGGCAGGTCGCCATCAAAGGGGCATGGAGGCAGTGGTGGTCCATCCCTCCATTGGCCATACTCGGTTGGCAATTGGAGGACCCTCACACTCGTTTGGTGCAAGGGGGCTATTATTAACCAAGTCAGAGAGCTTTTAGTTTCGCTCCCAGGGGTTTGTTTGCAGTTTGATCAAGGGAGCAGGTAAACGGATCGTCCATTGCGTGGCTCGTATAACCCTTAGATATCTCCACAGAGTATTGCCGGTAATCCTCACTCTATCTCCACAAAAAATCTATCTATAAAAAAAACTGGCCCAAATAAAATAGTACAACCCTGAACACACTAAATACCTTCATCTGTCGTATCATATGACTTCATCTTCACCGCCGGAACCACAAATGTTGAAACTCCACCGCCGAACACAAAGACAAGGAGCACCCAAGAAGTCCACCATTATTAAAAAATTCCATGCTACAAAGTGAACAAATTTCACCCGGACTTAAGAAACCACAAGAATTCTGAATCATTAACAATGAAGCAAAGAGGTAGATGAACAATCTGAAGCAAACCAATGAGAGAACCGTAGTCTGTTGGCCCAGCGGGGGCAAAAAGGACAGAGACTCGCTCCGACTCCGCAAACAGCAGGAGGCCAACTAAATCTGAAAAATCACAACAGAGAACAAACAACCAATTTACTACGTTGGAGATTGCTCTGCAACAAGCTGCGGTCATCATGGATCGAGTGTGAGATGCAATATGAGCATATGACAACAACTTAATAGTACTCTGTATTTAAAAGTTTACAATAGTTTAAAACACCAGTTTACAATTTGCAAATGCAATTGTAAAGCAATAAGGATACATAGTTGACTCGGGTTGATGCTAGTCCAAATACAAGCAACCAAACTCAGAGTAAAGATTGGATTAGCATTTAACATTCACTGCAAAACAACTAAAAGTCAGAAGGCCGTCTGGCAAACTTCCAAAGGGTCGTCCTAACTCCAAAGTTTGCAACTATTAATTAATAAAATTCCATGTTATTACTTCAACTTTCGTCAGAACCAAGGGATCATTCATAATTATACCATCTCTCCCGTCTTCCAAATTATAATGCTCCTTCAACCTTCACCCATTTCAATGGCGTCCAAGCTCTCCTCAACTCTTCTTCTAATCATCATCAGTACTGTCATCATCCCATCACCATCGGCCGGAGTAACATTCAACTTCACAACCTTCAAAAACGACAACCAGAACATCACTTACGAGGAAGCATTCCCAGCAGACAACGCAATTCAGCTCACCAAAAACCTCCTTGGCTCCGATCTCAAATTCAGCTTCGGCCGCGCCACTTACCGTTCCCCTCTACCCCTCTGGGACCCCATCTCCCGAAACCTCACCGATTTCCATACCCATTTCACCTTCAGCATCTTTTCTCAGTTCCAAACAGGTTACGGCGATGGCCTCGCCTTCTTCCTCGCACCCAAGGGCTCCAAGCTCCCAACTAACCTGACAGAAGGAGGCTCCATGGGCCTTACCAGAGACCTCCAGCAGTTGAACACGACCGAGAATCGATTCGTGGCTGTGGAATTCGACATCTTCAGGAATCCGTGGGATCCTGACGGGAAACACGTAGGGATAGACTTGGATTCCATGGCTTCTGTCAGGAATATTACCTGGGGCGGTGATATAGTCAGTGGGAGAAAGAGCGAGGCGTGGATCCAGTATGACTCGAGTGCGTTTAACTTGAGCGTTGTTGTGACAGGGTTCGTGGGCGATGTGATGTTGAATCAGAGTTTGAGCCAGATTGTCGACCTGAGGGATTACCTTCCCAGTGAGGTCACTTTTGGGTTCTCGGGGTCCACTGGGAATCAGAGCGCAATTCACAAGGTTCACACTTGGGAATTCAAGTCCACTCTTGAATTCTCAGGTGAGAAAAACAGGGGAAGCCGTAAAAGCAGAGCTCCTGTGTTTATCGGTTCGATCGGTATGGTTGTTGGGTTGTTGTTGTTGGTTTCTTTTCTTATCCTTTACAGGAAAAAGATATTTGGCTGCAGAAATGCAAAGTATGGTGGTCGTAGTCGTGGTCGTTGTGATGTTGATGATGAAGAGCAACACAAATTGGATCGTCAAATAATGGACGAAGTTTTGGCGGATGGAGCGGAAGGAGGACTAAGGAAGTTCACATTCCAAGAACTGGCTCGAGCTACGAACAATTTCAATGATGAAGGTAACAAGCTTGGAGAAGGAGGGTTTGGAGGGGTTTACAGAGGGTATCTTAAGGACAAGAAGGACGAAGTTGCGGTGAAGAGGGTGTCGAAGAAATCGAGGCAAGGGATTCGAGAATTCGCTGCAGAGGTGAAGATCATCAGTCGGTTGAGGCACCGGAATTTGGTCAGGCTAATCGGATGGTGTCACGAGAAGGATGAGTTGCTCCTAGTGTACGAGTTCCTAACTAACGGCAGCCTCGATTTCCACCTCTTCAAGCAAAAAGATGTAAACTTGTTATTGAATTGGGAAACTAGGTACAAAATTGCTAAAGGGTTGGCATCCGGGTTGCTCTACTTGCATGAGGAGTGGGAGCAATGTGTGGTACATAGAGACATCAAGTCGAGCAATGTTATGTTAGACTCGAATTTCAGTGCCAAGTTAGGGGATTTTGGACTGGCCAGGTTAGTCGATCATGACAAGGGCTCACAAACTACAATGCTGGCCGGAACGATCGGATATGTAGCTCCGGAATCCGCCATGACGGGGAAGGCAAGTAAGGAGACAGATATCTACAGTTTCGGAGTTGTGGCATTAGAGATTGCGACAGGGAGAAACCCAGCCGTTATGGTGAAACTTGATGGGAACCGATGTTTTGTGCATTTGGTTAAATGGGTGTGGGACCTGCACGGTGCAGGCACTATGCTAGAAGAAGGTCCTGAGTCCGGACTAAGCGGGAAATTTGCGGAAGAGGAAATGGAAAGATTGATGATAATCGGGCTGTGCTGCTGCCACCCGGATCCGAAGTTGAGGCTTTCGATAAGGCAAGCGCTACAAGTTTTGAACTTCGAGGCGCCATTGCCGATTCTCCCGATGAATATGCCTGTGGCTACTTTTGTTTCGGCATCGTTTTCGTCAGTGGATGTAACTACTTCCACATCATCGTCGTCGGGAGTGGTTATTACTCGGTCAATTGACATAACCAATACAATGGCGAGGTGACCGATGGGTTGTGAAAATTAGTTGTTAATGTGATGGCCGACGATTGGATTGTGAAACTAAGCCAGATCGAGTTTTCCACTACTAATAATGAAATGCATAGTTGCAGTAGATTGTATTCATTTTTTTATAAACTGCAAATACATGCATTACTTCAAAACCAATTTATATACAATATTGAGAAAGAATTTTAATGAATAACATATAAAGGGTTAGATAATATTTAATTTGATTTATTAGAGGACAATCATAATCACCAATACGGATATCTGGCCGAACCCTATTCGGCCAACATGGTAAAATCCGAGTTGATCGGGTATTTTAAGGGTATGGGAAAACTCGAGAACCGTATGTGCGGGTACGGGTAGGGTATGGATATTGAAGTATTCAAGCCGAACCCGACCTGGTAAATTAATTTATTTTGTAACGAAATGTTATATAGTGTGGGTATTGCTTGGACCCGAAACTACAACAGACGAAAAATGAATATCAACTATCCGAATCCAAACTCAACCATTGCCAACACTTAAAAACTAACTAAAATTATTAAAAACTAACCACAAAATACCACTTAATAAATAGTAAAGTATCACTCACCTTTATATAGTTTTAAGTATTTAATTAATATTTAATTTGATTAAATATAATTAAGTTAAGATACTGTTAAATAGATCCAACAAAAATTAATTAAAAAGAACTATTAATAAATAATAAAAACATATATTGACTTTATATAATTTGAATTTGACCGTTTTGCTTTCTTTTGGATTGTCGTTTCCTGTTTTGTTATTTGGTGAACTGTTTGGGATTGAACGACATCTGGATCACCCCAAAGTCTTAAGAATCAGTGGTTGGACTGCTAAGTGTACATTTTTTTATTATTTGAAGGAAAACTGTCTCACTTGTACATAAATTTTTAGAGATGTTGATGGTGGAAGCTGGTGTGTTTATGACGTCGAAACAGAGGCTATTTCCAGCTGTGTGAAAAACCTATCTCAAATCCCTCCTACATTTCAATCGGTGCCGGCCGGATTCAATATAGTTTAATACACTGAGCCGAATTAGTTCAATTCCAAAAATATACTAATCGTGTGTGTGAATAATTGGCCGGTACAACGAAATCAACCGTGAAAGGAATTTCAAACTAACATTTTGAGACCGATTTAATGAAAGCATGATCTAGAAAGTCATATGGACATAAATTTGGTGCGTAATGATGTAATATTGCAGGACTGAAGCGGGGCAATCTCCACTCGAGGCAATCTCCACGACTCGACACAGTAGCCACCGCAAACCCGAAAGGAAGAAACCAGCCGCAGCAACTCCAAATCGATCATTCTCGGCGGCAGCAGCTGCATCATCGGAGAAGCTAACGATGTTCCGAGACGTCTCTTCCCATTGCGTCACAAAGTTGTGGCAACGGCCTTCCCTTCCCAAATTCAAATGCTGCAAATCCAATCCGATACCCACTCTGCCACAACTCCAGCTAACTCATTATCACCACCCTTGTCAAACCAGCTCCTCCACATTTTCCCACCAAATTCCTACCTTCTCGACCCTGAACATTCAGGGATACTCCCGCTGGGTAGGCCAGAAATACAGCCGGCCCCAAAACCAAACCACACGAAAATTGATTGGATTCTCCAAGGGAATGATGTTCCGGACTGGAGGAAGTATTAGTCGCATGTCAGAGACCACTCGGTACGACCTGTTAAATCATGAAGATGGTCCCGGAAACTGGGGGTACCTCCCTCTCTGGGAAGCGAATCATCCATTCCCACGCGATCGATGCTATTAAAGGCTTGAGCCTCGCGTTTTGATGGTCCTGACAGGCTTACCCGTTCCAACTTTTGGCTATCATCGAATCGGGATGCAGTCGGACCATTCATGGAAGAAGCACGATTCCGCTATCGTAGATCCCAACGGTACTTCTGACAAATCGAATGGAGGAGGACGACACATGATCCTCTGTCATGGGGTTTGGTTGAGGCGGAAGTTGGACGCTCTGAGTCTGCAGGGGACTCTGGCGGTTATCGAGGAAGACAACAAAGATGGATTCGGAATTGGTGCCGTGGGTAAACAGGGTAGAGCTTTTCCTTGTGCTTCGTTTCAGCAGTTTAGGGAGTGTTTGGTGGAATCTGGAGGAGAAGTTCTTCTGGTTTTCTTGGTTTTTAAGAAATGTATGGAGAAGGCGGATGAAGTTGAAGTTTACAGTCTCGAAGTAGGGAAGCTGGAGTGGGTGCGGAGACAGAGCATTGTTCTTTGGAACCAACTGTTGTGTATCTGCTGCTGCTCCATGGGAAGTGGGAGTAGCATGCAGGAGGAATTGTGTCTACTTCAAAGCCAATTATTTTGATGAGTGGTCTGAATATGACATGGAAATGGGAACTATCCTTCCCTTTCCTAGCCTTGATTCTGGAATCGATTATTCTTAGTTTGGGGGATTGCAGTGGGGAACGTGGTTTGTCATCAATTAAGGTTTCGTCATGTGTAAATTTGTAAACTATGAAATCGTTTTGGAAGTCTATTGCAGGTCAAATTTGATGGCAAAGCGGAATTTGCCATTTAATCAAGGGAGAGAGAGACCAATAAAGTCATATATCATACTAGATATCGGTCAATCTCTGATTTTACTATACGATCTTTCATTATTCTATCACTTATTTTGCCGTTATTTCTCACCTAATCAACATTGCCACACATCATACTGATGATACGTGACTAATGACCGTAATATTTAACCACTATCCTAACAATTGTTCATGGAGGGAAAGCTGTACAAAGGGTTCACCATTTGATTAATTGGGTAGCTCCAAAGATTGAAGTCAACAAATTTATTTTGAGTCGATTTTCGAAACAGAGCATGGATTTTGTGGAGGCCGACGAGTGCATTAATGTTGAAGGTGGGTGGAATCGAACTAGTTGATGATTGACGACAGAACTAATTCTACTGGTATGAAGGAGGAAGATAATTATATTCAACTTGAAGGAGGAAGATGCTTATATTCAACTAGATGAAGAAAAAACTAGTGGACGAGGAATATGATTCAACTGGATGAAAGGTCGCCGCCTCCCTGGTCTTGGGCTGAGGGGTTGCGGTTGCGGCTGCAATTTAAGCAAAAAGATGAATTGTCTGGAGATTAAGGAGAAAGATGCTTATTCGGGTAAATCTTACCCACCGAAAATTCTTGTAAGAAATAAAATTAAACAAGGCATAATTATCATACTAAAAAGTCACCTGTCATCCTGGATGATGTGGCAATGCTAATTAGGCGAAAAATAACGGCAAGATAACTGATGGAATAATAAAAGGAGACATTTAGCAAGCTAGTAAAGTAGAAGGGGGTAAAAATAATATTTAACAGTAGAGGGGCCTTGTTGTTAATTTGGTAAAGTAAAGTGGGCAAAAATACTATTATTCCTTAAAACTATATAAATGTGAGTGATACTTTATTCTTCATTAAGAGTTATTTTGTGGTTAATTCATTGGATCATTTAGTTAAATTTCAACTCAATTATATTAAATCAAATTAAATATTAACTAAAAACATATATATTATTCATTAAAAAGATTTTTCTCTTCTAACTTTGGACTCACTCAGTTGTGTTTTCAGTCTTGCCCCGTTGTAGTTTCGGATTTATGCAATACCCACACTATATAACATTTTGTTACAAAAAAAAAAAATTATCGAGTTTGGTTCGGCTTAGATATTTCGATATCCATACCCTACCCGTACCGGCAGATAACAGTTCTCGAGTTTTCTCATACCCTTAAAATATCCGATCGACTCGGGTTTTACCCTGTTTGATCGAATTAGGTTCGGCCAGATACCCGTATATACGGTTATGATTGTCATCTAATAATCAAATTAAAATTAACTAACTCTTTATATGTTATTCATTAAGGTCTTTCTCAATATTATATATACATCGGTTTTGAAGTAATGTATGTGTTTACAGTATATATAGAAAATGGGCACAATCTACTTTAACGATATATTTCAATTATTAATAGTAGAAAATCTGGTCTGGCTTAGCTTGATTCGGGCCGATAAAACCGAAATTATCCTATATTAAAAAAAATTTGGTAGGGTTTAGACTTCCAAAATATAACGTTTCAAATTTTCTACGTTAATGAATGAAGAAACACATATTATAAATCAACTAACTAAAGATCGACATCGAACGTTCTTAAAACATAATTACTAAAAAAGCTGGGATTATTTTTGACCTGGATAACAGTCAGCAACTCAGCATGAAGCTCAGTCAACTGTGATATTTCCCTGCAAAAGAAAACATATAACAGTACAAAAAAAATTCAGAAGGTGCGAAAAATCCAAGTTGACATTATAAGCATACCGCGTCCAACCGTCAGTGGCGACCATTCCGATGACCATACCAACCCTTTCTACAAAGTTGAACAATTCGCCATCACATTCAAACATCATTCACATCTCCTCATCTAATCCATAGCCGGATTATAATCTCTGTCAAAACTACCAGATGATTTGATTACCCGCTTACAAACATGGATCATCACCATCCCCTGTTTCTCGTCTTCACCCTGCTCTGCCTCTCAACGGCCGCCGCCACCAACTTCACCTACTCTTCCTTCTCCGCCAACGACCCAAACATCACCGTCCTCAACGCCACCACTAAAGGCCCAAACTTAGGCCACGATTCCATCCTCCTCACCAGCTCCCAGATCTTCAACACCATCTTCAACGCCTCCGGTCGAGCTTTCTACTCCTTCCCCGTCCAGCTCTACGACCCATCCAACAATCTCACCACCAATTTCACCACCTACTTCGAATTCCAAATCTTCTTCCCCAACCAAGGCAATGTCAACGCCACCTCTGGCGGCGGGTTCGCCTTCCTCTTAACCTCCCAGAACAGATCCTCCGTAGTCCCAGCCGGCTCTGCCGGCGGGATGCTCGGCCTGTTCGATCGGAAACACAACGGCAACGATTCGAATCAGATCGTCGCCGTCGAATTCGACACTTTTAGGGACCCCTGGGACCCCAGCTCTAATCACGTCGGGATCAACGTCAATTCCGTGGTTTCGATCGCGAATCGAACTTGGAACAGTACTTTGGTGAGCAACGACATATACGGCGCGACAATTTCTTACGACGGGGGTTCGAATCTTCTCTCTGTTTTCCTCAAGGATCCGGATATCCCCAACGATTTCGGATCGTTGAGATTTAGTCAGAGAGTCAACTTGAGGGAAGTCCTCCCCGAGAGAGTGATGATTGGATTCTCTGCTTCCACGGGGAGTGCTGTTGCAATTCAGAACATTCGGAGCTGGAATTTCACTTCCACTCTCGCAGATATTCCGGTCGCCGGAGAAGGTGGTCAAAATGGCGGCGATGGCGGAGAAGGTGGTCAAAATGGCGGCGATGGCGGAGAAGGAGGTGACGGCGGTGGTGGGTTTCAGAGTTGGATGGTTGGTTTGATTGCAGGGGTGCTGCTTGGAGCTTCCGTTGCTCTTTATATAGTAAGGAAGAAGAAACTGCAAAAACAGAGATTAAAAACAGAGGCGGACGACAATGACGACGATGACGATGATGATGATTCGATGGATGGAGATATTGGTTGGGGATCGACAGGTCCAAAGAAGTTCAGTTACAAGGAGCTGGTTTTCGCAACGGACAATTTTTCGGAGGAAGGGAAGCTCGGTCAAGGCGGGTTCGGAGGTGTTTACAAGGGCTACTTGAAGGATCTTGAAGCAGAAGTTGCAGTGAAGAAAGTGTCAAGTGGATCAAAGCAAGGTAAAAAAGAGTACATCTCTGAAGTAATGACTATAAGCAGATTGCGCCATAGGAATCTTGTTCAGCTGGTGGGTTATAGCCACAAGAAGGGAAGTTTCGTGCTTGTTTACGAGTTCATGCACAACGGAAGTCTGGATGCACATCTGTTCGGAAAGAAGAAAAAAGTGGCTCTGCTCGAATGGAGCATCAGGTTCAAAATAGCCCAAGGTTTGGCTTCCGCGTTGCTCTACCTCCACGAGGAGTGGGAGCAGTGCGTTGTCCACCGTGACATAAAGTCCAGCAACGTGATGCTGGATTCCAATTTTAACGCTAAGCTTGGCGACTTTGGGCTCGCCAAGCTTATCGACCACAATCTCGGGTCTCAGACAACGGTTGTGGCGGGGACCATGGGGTACATGGCTCCGGAGTATCTTATGACGAGCAAGGCGAGCAAAGAGTCGGACGTTTACAGTTTCGGAGTGGTGGCGTTGGAGATTGCGTGCGGGAGGAAAGCAGTGGAGCACAGGAAGGAAGAGTCGAAGATCATTTTGGTGAATTGGGTGTGGGAGCTTTACGGACAAGGGAAGATTGTCGAAGCGGCTGATGAAGCGCTTGTGGCCGAGTTTGAGGAGGATGAGATTGTGCGTCTGATGACGGTCGGATTGTGGTGTGCTCATCCGGATCATACTCTAAGACCTTCGATAAGGCAAGCGATTCAGGTGCTGAATTTTGAAGCCGGGTTGCCTAGTCTTCCGCCCAAGATGCCGGTACCTTCTTTCTATGCTCCGCGAATTGAGAACTTCAATTCCTTATCGACGTACACTGTTTCGAGTGAAGTGACTAGGGAAATGTCTCCGTGTTCCAGTAGCTCTACCCAGAATTTGATTTATAGTAGTACTGTTAGCTCAACCAACTCATGACGGTTGTAGATTTATAGTACGTGCAATTTTTGGGTCGATTACCCCCTGAATGCTTATTTCACATCAACCATTTGTTATCAACTTTGATCTGCAATAGACTTCCACAACGATTTCCAATTTTACAAATTTATCATCATACATCATGAAACCTTAATTGATGACAACCCACGTTCGCCACTGCAACCCTCCAAACTAAGAACAATCGACTCCAGAATCAAGGTTAGGAAAGGGAAGGATAGTTCCGATTTCCAAGTCATATTCGGACCATTCATCGAAATCATTGGCCTTGAAGTAGACGCAATTCCTCTTGCATGCTACTCCGACTTCCCATGGAGCATCAACAGATACACAACAGTTGGTTCCAACCCACTCCAGCTTCCCAACATCAAGGCTATAAACTTCCACTCCATCCACCTTCTCCCTACATTTCTTAAACACCAGGAAAACCAGAAGAACTTCCCCTCCAGATTCCACCAAACACTCCCTAAACTGCTTAAACGGAGCACAAGGTACCGCTCTATCCTGTTTACACACCGCACCAATCCTGAATCCACGGTTACTGCCATCTGTGTCGATGTCTTCCTCGATAACCGCCAGAGTCCCCTGCAGACTCAGAGCGTACAACTTCCTCCTCAACCAAACCCCGTTACAGAGGATCATATACCGTCCTCCTCCATTTGCTGTGTCAGTAGTACCATGGGGGTCTACGATAGCAGAATGCTTCTTCCAGAAATGCTCCCACTCCCACGGCGCTCCCATTCTGATATAGGCAAAAGCTGGAACGGATATCCCTGTGAGAACCATCAATACTCGAGGGTGAAGGCATAAATAGCTTTGAGGCGAGGAAACGGTTGACCCCCATCCTAGTGAGGGAGGAGTCCCCAACTGCCAGTTTGATCTTTATGATTGAACAAGTAGTAACTCAAACTCAAAGTAGCTGTTCATTGAAAATCCTACAACAGGACAAGAAATAAATAAAAAATGGCCAAACAAATCCCAAATTAACTAGCTTTCCTTCCCTCCTTTGGAATTGAAACTATACACAATATCCATAACCAGTTCTCCAATAACTGCTAAACTCCCATTACATTTACTAAGACTCGTTTGGAAACACCCCTGAAACTCAACATTAACATACATATTAACTCTCTCTACCCACAATTTTAATTTAAATGTACCAAAGGTTAACACACCCACTAACTCCCTTTTCAATTCCATGTTTCATAAAGACTGAAATTCTATCGAGACTGAAATTTCAATAACAATATATTACTACCAAGATTGAAAATTTCAGAACAATATACTACTAATTTTGCAAACTTTACTGTAAATTAAGCTTACAAACTATATTGTCAACCTAAATCTTTCTTAGTAACAAAAACCAAACAAAAAATAGAAGAACAACAACTGCATCTAACCTCCTTTGGTGGACTATGTGCTAGGATCAGTAATGATGTTTATAATATCTTATTTCGAGCAAACCTCAGTTAAACACAATGGATGAGCTGCTAATCTAATAGTCACTATATAAGCCTGCAATTTTATAAATAATTAGATTTCATATGACAGAAGTTAAAAAAAAACCTAACCTATTTAAATTTATAATATTATAAAATCTAACTCAACCCACCAAAATTAGGCTGGATTGAGCCGAGTTGATGGGTTTGAGGACTAAACTTACACCCCTAATTATTTGATAGAGAATCCTCAATACTCATAGATTTGAAAATCGCAGAGAGTCATCATTATTGAGAGATGAGTTGGAATACTTGGGCAACAAGTTCCCCATAGTTGTACACATTAAATTCACGTCCCCAAAGCTTTTCGGCTCATTCTTTCATTAAATTGGTCCCGGTCTCCCAGAAGGTCAGATCGAGACTTCTTTGTTAGTTTGGTCTCATTTGCACCAACCAATTGTCCATACATCACGATTGATATTATATTCAATCCGGATGTATTTTAACACTTACATAATTCGGCCCATTGAACTATACTGCATCTGCGATGGTCAAAATGTAAGAGGAATTTGATCATACAGGCTTTTCAATCCGTATAGTTTGAATTGTTGGATTTAGAGTCTTGAGTGTTTGTAAACAATGGCTCCTTTTTATTCATTTGGTAACGTGAAGTCTATGCTTTTTAGGAATAAAATAAACATTAGGTATGGATACCCTATATGAATGTTGGACATTAATGATATGACTTCTCGTTGTCATCTAGTTGGTAGCTATATAAGGAGGTAACTATACCAAGAGTATGATTACTCGCATTCGTAGTCATTAAATAATCAACGATATCACACCTTGTTGGCAACCACGTAAGGAGGTATCCAGCGCACACCAATAGCCATGTATGAACGAGAACAAAAGAACACCGTAGGCACATGAAATTATTTCTCCAAATCTTGCAACCAAGGATGACCCCAACTAGATCAACAACCGGACAATAAAGTAAACATTGGATCTTGGTCTACAGTTTTAACATAAGAAGAGACGCATCAATACTGATTTCCAGCTACAGTGGAAAACAAATCTGTCCTCCCACTAAAATCCTTTCCACAACCAGAAATAACCTCCGTCCCAACGTCATAAACCCACCAGCTGCTTCCACCTTTATCAATGTCTCCTCCAGAAACAAAGTAAATACAATCTCCCCTGCATTCCGACAACTTCCCGACCGGAACCGACATGCAGCAACCCGGCGCAAGAAACAGAGCCGCCCCACCAAGGCACCTCTTCCTCTTCCATACCAATTTCTCAGTATCCAGTCTATAAACCTGCACTTCTTCCACCATCATCTCCTCTGTTTTCCTCAACACCAAGAAAATCAGCAAAATCTCCCCTTCAGATTCAACCAAGCACTCCCTGTAGCTGTATTTCACACCGCACCCCACAGTCGAATCGGGAACGGCTCTCTTCTTCCCCAGTTTCGTAATCTTGACATCGGAATCCACTTCTTCCATAACAGCTAACGTACCATCGGAGCTCAAAGCATAGAACTTTCTCCGAAACCAAATCCCATGGCTCAAGTTCATTAAACCTCCAGATGAGGAATTGGGGTCCACAATCTCGTAATCCCTCTTCTGCCACGTGTAATCGTCCCCCCGATCCCATTTGTAGAATGCAAACGCCGGACAACTGGTTCCCGTGAGCACAACAGTAATCGGTAAATTTTTCCCGTCTTTAGGTGGGGATCTGAGGGAGGTAGACACAGCAGCAAATGAAATGGGGATGAGTGGGGACCACTCTGGTAAAAAACACGTCATTTCCAGGTACGGGTCCCACAGCGTTAGCTCCTCCTCCGTCTTGCCTGGGAACGGCGGCGATTTGGTCAGCATGAACCCACAAGTGCATCCCAGGAAGTCTAGGATTCTGGGGTCGGGGATCTTCCATCTTCCTCCCCGTTTCCAGTAACCACGACCGATCACTGGGTTCAACCGGATCTGGCGGAATCCGTTGTCGTGAAGCTCGATTCGGGGTCCTAGGATGGCGGTGGAGTGGCCGGATTTGTTGGAAGTTATTCGGCATGATTTGGTGACTGTGGAGGAGGAAATGTTGTGCATGAGGGACCATTCTTTGTCGACGGTTCGATCTGTGGTGGAGAAAGTGGACTCTTTTGCTATTATGCGGATGAGCTGATCTGGGAGATTTGGCCATGAATTTATCTTGGAGCTGAATTGCTTGCTGCTGCTGCTGCTGGAGGGCTCTTGTGCTCGATCGTTATGACATTTTTTCTTCCTGTTCGTTTTCTTCTTTTGGATATTTGATGCCATGTTTGGAAATAGAGGATTGGTTTGATTTTTAGCGAAGAAATAAGAACAACTGGATGGGGATGACAATGTTAATCGTTGGATTCGTTAATTATACAGTCAATTAGCCTTGATGATCAAGGTTTAGAAGTCAATTAAAATAATTATTTATGCTTCCCTGGCTCTCCGATGCTTGTTCAAATTATCATATATAATTTATATTTTTCGTAATTCTATCAGGCCTGGCGCACGGGCCCAGGCGGGTTCGCCTGACAAAATCGTAACCTTTACCCAACAACGAAAGAGTGCCAGGAAGCCCAAATGTTTATCCATGAATACCCTACTGATATAAAGCCTACAAACTAAAATTGGCAAAAGCTTGACGGCCCTGATGAACATTCCCGGCCCATCCAGTCCATCTCAACCCATGCATCCCCTGAGTTAAAAATCAACCACTGATATACTATTAAATTTTACTCTTCAATGAATTCGTAAAGGAGCGATCATGATTCGATAAATTCATAATCCACGATTTGAGATAGTGATATTTTTCAAAATTTTCATGGTTTCTCATAATATTTCAATCGTTGGTCTATTCTTTGCCTTTTTAAATCAGCTTATATATAGGGATGGACCTTTTTACATCAATATGTTAATATTATTGATTAAGTAAGAGGAATAACATTAATGATTAAAAATTAACGATCAAATATATTAAGAGACGATCTATCTACCCAATAAAACTACATTATTGGACATTGTGAGCTATAATATTTTGTGTTAACCGAACATTATTTTTACACCTTAATAATACTAATTTTTTAAATAATATATTATTTTATATCAAATTACTTCATTTATAAAATAACTCATCCAAACAATATATAAAATATCAATTATTGATTTAAACTCAACGGTGGACAAGCCGAGTCATCCACGCGTGGGGCATACGGGCGTAATGTGGTGTAATACCAAAGCGGACCAGCAACCAGCACCTACCCGACTCTGTACCTCGCTTCCTCATTTTGTCGCCTGCACTCACTCTCTAGCTTCTTTAACTCTCTCTCCCATATCTCTCACCAACGGCCACACACTCTCTCTCCATTTCAATTCCTGGGTTGACCGACTCAAGTCTTTTACTTTCGGCCGTTTCCACTTTCCATTCTTTGATCAGGTTTGGTAGTTTGAAAATTCCCAACAATTGATTTCTTGTTGCCGGTGAAACAATTGTTTCTACATCCACTACCCCCCACACCGATGCAGCAGATCGTTAATGGCGTTTGTTCTGCGGTGTTTATATGCTCTGTTCTTGAATTCCACAAGAGGATCCTGCGTCTCTTCCTAGGCCTATTCCTGATGGAATGCGCCGCCTGCCTCAAATTCCTAGCTCGAATCAGCGAGTCCCGCGGTGGCTTTCTGGTCTTCGGATGTTTCTCCAAGGCGTTCAATTTCCTCTGGCTGTTTCTACTTTTCGCGTTCGGATTCAAGCTCCTTCAGTTCACTCCCTTCTGGATTGGTCTTGTTTTCCACTCTACCGCTAGAGGTAAATCGATTGATTCCAGAAATGGATTATCTTTTACCAAGGGTTTTAATTTGGCAGTCCAATCAAAGGCCGTGCCATTCGAATCTGGTTTTGAGAATGAGGACTTCAATTCCAAGGTTAATGATTCTGAGACGGAAGATCATGATGATTATGATGATGAATTTGATGTGTTGGCATTGAGGAGGTTGGTTAGGATTGAGAGGAAGAGAGCTGAAGCGGCTGAATTGGAGCTGGAGAAGGAGAGGATGGCTGCTGCATCGGCTGCTGACGAAACAATGGCTATGATCCTTAGGATTCAGAATGAGAAAAGCTGTTTGGAGATTGGAGCCAACCAATACCGTAGGGTGGCGGAACAAAAGCAGGAGTATGATCAAGAAGTCATCGATTCGCTCCGGTGGATTATCATGAACCATGAATGTGAAAGGAGTTTGCTGGAAGAGAAGCTGCAAATTTGCAAGGGGAAATTGCAGCAGTACTTGAACAGACATGAAATGGATGAACTTGACTCGGTTTTCAGTTCATTAGATTCGAGTTTTGAAGATTTTGATCTGGATGATACAGGAGGAGATGGGTTGGTGATGATGGGATTTGAATCTCCTGCTGTTCAGACAAAAGCTTTCGGGGACATGCGTGAATGATGAGGAGGTCAAAGCAAACGAAAGCATGCATTGTAGGGAACCTTTTGAACATATTCTTGAATCTAGTAACTAAGACCATGAAGATGATGGTCCTCAAAATATTAGCAGTAAGCTCTTCTAATCCTTCTTCCTTTTTCTTCTTCAATACCCTTTTGTACATCCAAGTGAATCAATCACATTCCACTTTACCACTTCTTATTAGTTATTCCTAGATCAATGTCAATGTGATTAGCCAGCACAATGGTGTTTCTATTTGAGATGCATACTTTGCTAGCAAAGATTAAGCATTCAACTTCACACACAACCTACCAAAATGAAGGTTAAATTCTTGTTTTCTCTTTGAGCTTGCTAATAGATTTTGGGATCATTGTTGATTCCATATCTCTTTGTGTGGTTTTGTTTTTTTACCTTGGAAGATATCTTTATAGAAACTTGTGTATCATTGGAAGTCTGATTACTTTTTAAGGTGGCAACTGTGCTGAAAACTAGCCACTCAAAGCTAGCGCATATGGTTACCACAGCACTTTAGCGTAGTATGTTGGTTGAAAACAACCCTAGCCCTTACTCAACTGCATGCCACCTTTATAATTTCAGAATTTCTTATTTCCATGTGCAGTTCACTTGGCGTTTTATGATTTCTGCACTTTTATTACTATAATTATCCAACTCACACGAGGTGAGGTGGTGCAATCATCGTGTCAAAATCTACTCTCGCCAAATGATTTCTCCCACTTGGGGGGTAAGTGAACATTAATGATGTTATCCAGTTGACAGAAGAAGCAATTAGTAGTAGCCTCGCAACCAAGTTAGCTGCTTTAACTATCGCTTTAAGATAAAGGAAGCATGGATCAGTGACATCTATATCAGCTTCAGATAGCAGCAAGTTTCAGATAACAGAGTCAGACTACAGCAAGCTTGAAACATATTCCATCTTTGCAGGACAAAAAAGCTTACTCTAGTCTGAGGTTGATTTTTAGCTTTGTGTTCTCTGGATTTTTGGGTGCCAGAAACTGCTTCCTTCATTTCGAACATTGTGCTGAGTTCTTCCGTAGAAGCATTATATTTGTTGAGGTTCTCTGGTCATTTATCAACAGCTTTCTTCTCTGTCTTAGTTACAACATTTGGTTCGAGCTGAAATCTTTGCTTCCAGACTTTCATCAGGCAAGTTAAAAACTTAAAGATCACTGAATTTTGGACTGTTTACCTATCAGTCACTATACTTCAAAAATAACTTAATAGTAGTTGAACTATCAAGTGCTAACCTAATGGTCAGTTGTCACCTCCGTCTGCTAGACCACCTCTGTCAGAGTTATTTTTTCTGGGAAACAAATCCGGCGAATTCTCGTACTCTTTCTTTATGTACTTATTTTTTAGGAATGATACACATGTTCTTGTACTGGCGTCTATATAATTATCTCTTTTTTACTGTGTTTTGTACACGTATACATGCATTTGTACTTATTCTTTACATGTACTCATATTTTTAGAATGTACACATTCTTGTACATGTGTTCATGTCAGTGTACTCATGTTCTCTACATGTGTCATGCATTCGTAGCTATTCTATCATATTTGACATGTACAATTTTTCATATGGCATTGGGATTTGGGAGCACATTCTGTATTAACAATGAAGTTCAACTTCTCTTGTTCAAATAATAATTTAGTACGTGAATTTAAATTTTAAGATTGCATTTATTTGTACTGTTAAATAGTATTATTTGTACATTATATAAGCATAAACCTACAAAAAATAGTGTAGCATATTAGTAAGAAATCAAATTTATAATGTAGAGATCTTGAGTTTGAAAGAGAAAGATGCTATAATTTAAGAGATTTTTTTGACGTGTATAAAGAAAGGTTTTGAAAATAGGATCTGCGATTGAACTGGTGATGCTAGGGGTTCAGGGTTTGATGGTTCGATCGGGGTTTGATAGTTTTTAAAATTGGGTTGAACCGTTTTAATTATTAATTAAATATAGTTAAGTCGGACCGGACGATTTTTTAATTAAGCCGGATCAAACCGATAGTATAAAGAGGAAATATAATAATTTAGTTTGTCAAAAATATAATTATTGAGTCATTTTTTAAGAAATTTCAAATTATATACATGATTTGAGGTTTTTATTAATCAAATAATTGAAAATGTACACTTTACTTACTTTATTGTAAGATGTTACTTTTTTAGTGTTAATTAGCTGTCATGATGTTTATTATTATCAATTAAATCTATGTTTTAATCAAATTGTGGTATTAGTAGCGATGCTAATCACTCATCTTTTTTACTTAAAAGTTCATGATTCGAATCTCACTCCCACATTTTTAAAAAATAAAAGTGTAGCCATAAAAATCGGGTCCAACGGGCAAACAATTTTGGTCCAACCTGTAGAATTTCTCGATCAAATCGGGTTAACACCCGATTTTGACCATTTTCATCAACCGGCCACTCAGTTTTGGCTCTTTGGTTGGTTTACGGTCGAACCGGTTGGACTGGCCGGTCTGATCCGAGATTCTTAACTATGGTATAAACCAAGCAATGGTCGTAGAATTAACAAAATACAAATTAAATAATTGCTTTTGCTAGCTATTTGGTATCAAATGAATCAAAAATTCATTTTTATTATATTTGGAAAGTCATATTCAACTCTTAGAAATAAAATAAAATAAATTTCCAAATCATATTTGGTATACGATTCAAAATTAAATCATACCCTTTTCGCAAACATAACATTACTATTACTAAGTGTCATGAAAGATCTTATTTAGTTAGCAATTATATCATCTTTAACTAATATATTAATGACAAATTTACTACAAAAAATAAAAAATATCAAAGTTATCACCCAACCAATCTAAAAATGAAAAAATAATGAAGTCTTTAAAATTTTGAAAATGCGATGGTTGTTTAATGAAGAAGAAAATAAGTATTTATAACCTCTTTCGAGGTTCGATTGCCCGCAGTCAAAAAATAGAAGTTTTGAGCAAACAAAGCGCCATGAGACTCTAATTATATATATTAGATTTGATCGGTATAGTGTCAGTTTAATTATTAGTTCAAAGCAAATAAATCATTTTAATGTAATTAGTAAATTTTTGTGGAATTTATTTTAAAATTTCTACTCAATTCATCGAAATTGCTAAGACTAACATCAATTCCGCGAAATTCAAAATTTTAAATAAATTATTTTACATACCAAACACAAAAACATTTTATTTTAAAACAAATTCCTAAACTTTATGAAATTCATTTATACCGAACAGTATGTTAAGTTTGTTTACAAGTAGTGCAACTTGTGCCAATAAATGGCTACTACTTAAATCATTTAGTAAACTTAAGAGGCTAAGTTGACGTTTAGGGACCATGGTTAGCTGGTCCTAAGCGTGCACATGATGGGAGCAACTAAATTCCCCATCCGTTGTTGTATTATATGAAAATGATTTTAATTCAAATGTCTACAAACTTCAAATTACAAGTAGAATAAGATTATCACTACTTGAGAGTTGAAAGGTAATCACATCTCCATCCCAGAAATTGATTAATAATTTTTAATCGAAACTTTATTGTCACATCAATAATTTTAGTTCTACAATTTTTAACCTCCTCCGTCCTAACAATTGATTAGTAATTTCTAATAATCAATTTTACAAACAAACATAATAAAAATAAATAAATCAAAATCATTAGATATTATTTATTTTCAATTTATTTTTTATTCATAAATATATTTCTTGAAAATTGTAATAATTCGTTTATATGATATTGTTAATTGACTTGCTAAATTAATAATTTTGTTAATTTAAAAAATATTTATTTATTTTTAATAATTATTTATTGGATATAACCTCATTTTTTATATCACTTAACAATTATTTAAAAATAAAGGATGAAGATAATCTCATGATAGAGCTGAAAACAGTACGTAGCTATCTACGCATGCAAAATGGGCGACGGCAACTAGTTGGTTTAATTTCCACCATCATTGATTGCCAAATCATTGGACCACCCCCTTTCCGCAACTAATTTTCAACCCTTTAAACGTATAGGGCATGCATATTGTTTTCCTTCCCGTTGCCCATGCTATACATGTAAACACTTGTAGCCCTCCGTTGCGAAGGTTAGGGTTGTTGACGAATCAAATTACTCGTAAGTATATCGTTTGGTTTAGCGAAAATTCGTTTATGACTCGTTTTGATTTTAAACGAGCCAAATTTGAGTCTGAATATGTTTGACTTTCAAGAGTTAATTTGAATACTAACTCGCGTATATAGTGGCGTAGTAAGAAATTAAGTTAAGTGGGATCCATATACGACGATAAATAAAAATGAACACCTAATATTTCATCTTTTACAGTACCGAACAATAATTTTTTGATTCTCCCTACAACTACACTCAGTGGCGGAACCTAGATCGAAACCGCATTGAGCCTGATTTAAATTGAAAATTAGTGTATCAAGTAACTAATTAACGAATACATGCTTTTAGTATATATTTAATTAATACTTATTTGGTGTAGGATTTGTGTTTTAATTAGTTATGACTTTATAGGGATTGCCGGATTGGAGAATAGAGTACGTGTTATTGGAATATTTCATTTCAAAATTTAAAGAATATCGAATCGTAAAAGTTTTGATCTAATTCAAGTGAGGTCTAAAGTTTGAATATAGTGATTTACGTAAAATTACGTGTTAGTTTTTTTAAAAAAATATCACTCAAGTGGGGTCCTGGCCTCCTGAGCATCCACTTGGGTGTCTTGCCTCCGCCCCTGCAAGTATATAGCTCGTTACTCAATAATGTAACGTGTATTTTGCCTCACAAACCATATACAATAAATTATATATAATTTATGATTGTGCTAATGAAAATGCAAATGACATATTATTTATGTTTAACTATTTTAATTAAGAAAAGTAGAAATTTATAAATTTCAGGATATCTAATTTTTTAGTTTGACTCTTCAATAGTTTTTAGTGTACAAGTGAAGAATGAATTTTCACCGCGCTAATCAAATACCCACTAGATTGCTCTAATGGAATTGTTTATTTCCCTACGGTCTTTCTAACGCTATTACTCAAATTGATTAAACTAACTAAACTAAGTAACAATGATTGATTGGTTGTTTTATGTTGGTGTATCAAACTATCAACTAACGACTGAAATAAAATAAATCAAAATGCAAGAAATCGAGTTTTAAAGATTGGATGAAGGTTGTTCGGACTCGAATCCACAATAGCTAGCAATGAATGGATGAACGATATGCAATCTCAATATTTAAGTTATAATGGTTTGGCGATTTCCTACAATAGTCTTAGATCACTCTCGCTTCTCTAAGGATCTATTCCGCTCGACCGTAGACTCCTCTCTCAAGCTAATCTACACCCAAGTAGAACGCATTAAAGATGTTCGATGAAATGCTACAACAATAAACGATGCAAAAAGTCAAGATTAAACACTCCCTAAGCGACCTATTGATCTATGTTCCTCTCGGACCCACAAATCAATGATGATGATTCAATCGGGATGATTAGACGAGAATAAATCTAAAATTAGGTTTAGAAAGAACACCCGATAATCCTAAATAACATCGATAGCAATATCTAAGGTTTAAAAACCCATCATTCATTCAAAAGCTAAGCTAAAGTTTCATCTAATCCAAACAACACAAAAGGTTTAGCCACTCATGGTTTCGGAAAATAAATCACAAGAGAAGAGAAGAAAAATCGGAGAAGACGACATGTTCTTCGTGGAAATCTCAATCTTCGACTTGATGATTCGCCCTTCGCCAATTGTGGTTGATCCTCTCGCTTCAATCGTCTCTCTGGAACCCTAACTCTCTCCAAGAGTTTGAAAATATGTGTAGAATGAAGTATATCCCCAAAGTCCCCCAATTATGAGGGAGAGCTGGGCTTTTATAGAGAAGGATTTCGTGCGCTTGGCGGATACCAAAAGTGCGCCCAATATAGACCAAAAGTGCGCCCAATATAGACCAAAAGTGCGCCCAATATAGACCAAAAGTGCGCAGTGCACTTTTGGTATACTTAAGGCGCATTTTTTGTATAACTTCCAGAGACCTGACATCAAATTTATGACCAAAAGTGTGCATGGCACTTTTGGTAAATGTTAGGCGCATTTTTTATCTTTAACGCTGATTTGGTGATTTTCTCCATTCGTCGATGCATCCAGCCCTTCCTTGCACTTCATACAGTTCCGAATGATGCCCTGATGTCCCCGTGTTCATTTTGAGTTGTTTCGGCCTCCCCGTCATGGGTTGGTTCATCTCTAAACGTCATATGACACCTGAAATGTACCAAAAACATACCAAACACCTTAACACGGCCCCGAGGGGCAAGAGAACCAAACATGTACTCAAAATCCTAAATTTGAATACATTTTGACACACAAAAATATAGTTTATAACGAAAAAGGTGTATCGAAAATACAACATATCAACAAGCTTCAAAATCAGTTCAAAATATGACTCATCGATAGTCTTTTACGATCCAAATTTCAAATTGAACTCGAGTTTGACTCGTCAAAGATAGTTAATGAGTCAGGCTCGAATAAGTTTAAGCTCGTAATAAATTAAAAATTTATAACTACTAGACACTTCTCTATCTCCCACTCACATTCAACTCTAATGTGCGAAAGTGTTAGTCCAGTCCAATGAATGAAGTCCTATCATCGAGAGTTCATATCAATCGTAATTAGCTCTATTCACGCAAACACTAATCTCTTTTCCCCCCTTTGAATCCGGATTCCCTAGCAAGGTGCTATAGAACTTTATAAGATTAACAAAGTTGAGTTTCTTAGTGAAGACAAATTAGTCTTTAATTTGACCATATAGATTGCATATATCATTTGTCCTTCAATTTCATTCTTATATATTTTCACTTTAGATAAAATAAATCCCCCACGAAAATAAAAAATCAAAATCAAAAGGTTTTTTTTTGTTATAAAAATCAATTCTCATTAAACCATCAAACCTTGCAAACACATTAATCCTTCCTTCACTACATAAACAATTGATAGAGAAAATAAAGAAAAAAAGAAAATAAACCTAACTGAAAATAAAGAAAAAACCCTAACAACTAAGCAGAAAAACTGAAACTGGAAGAAATATATAAAGCAAGTTTGGATGTGAACGCATTCTTATTTGAAATCGTTAAGGAAGGTTAAGACGTTAATTATTGTTATGCACTCATGATTTAGTGGAGTGGACTGACGACTCAAGTTGACCAGTTGGTGACACAGCAATAAGCCCCTGGCCGGTGCCGGTTGTATTTCTTGGGCGACTTAGTTAATTTGCACTCACATGTATCATCAGTGTCCATCAATCCGATGCAGACTACTCACAACGTGGCCTCAAAAAAACTATTTCTTTTTTTTTTCCAAACTAATCATTTATTAAATCTATATATTTATTCATAAAAAATCCATATATTTAAAAAATTGAATACAATCCCTCCATTTTGAAATTCTTGGATCCCCAAACTGTATCATAATGCAAAGAAGAGCCTAAATTACTAAATAAGTAATAAATCCCAAATATATATATATATATATATTTTCCCGAAAAAACCGTTAATTTATCCAGTCATCCATCACTACTCCGCAAAACCTAAACCCTACTAAATCATAAATCCACCTAATTTTATTCCCTTGATCAACATAACTTCTCAGCCCACGGTATAAATATCTTCAACCCCAAAACCCAAAAGATTCCAATCCCACACCAAACTCTCTCAACAAAAATCACACCATGAGTATCAGTAATTATCTTCTCCTCCTCTTCCTCCTTTGTTTTTCTCTTCTGGCAGTCGCCGCCGTCAACTGTGAAGCTGAACAAGAACAAAGGACTTACATAGTCTACTTGAGAGGAGATGAGCACATTAGTACCAGTAGTGTGGACGAGATAGCACAAACCCACCACTCCTATTTATCTTCCGTCAAGGATTCCGACGAAGACGCAGCTTCCTCCCTTATCTATAGCTACAAACACAGCTTCAATGGCTTCGCCGCTTCCCTCACCCCTCATCAAGCCTCCAAACTCAAAGGTACGTAACTCGTCAAAATTGGTTTTCCTTGCCCAACATTCACCTTTTCCTTTGTTTTTCATATATGCCGCCGTTGGGATTTTCCACCATTAGCCCAAGTGAAATCGATGATAAATCACATAGAAGTCGAAACAATTGAGCTAAAAGTAGTTTTCCTCGTAGGTTGTAGTTGATTGGTTGCAACACCTGATTTTGTTCCCAAAGATTATGGGTTCGAAACTCATATTGCACAATCATTTCAATACCCGTGATAGCATTATTAATCTCACCAAGGCTGACGACGCCTCTTTATCTAATGCATCATCACTCGATCTGGATTAAAAAAATTCCACTTTTTCTTTGATATGATTGTACGTGCCGTGGATATGAATAGGACTAGGAATTATGGGTCCAGGTATGCGGTGTAACAGGTAACTTGATTGGTCAAACTTGATAGTAGGTTCTATAATAATCGAATTTTGATGTTTAGAGCCGGGTGCACATTACCGATTATAGCTATAGGGTCAGTTTTTGTCGGGTTTTTTCAGCAAAAACCCAAATATAATGTGGTCAACTCGAGTACAGGCTACCCAGAAATCCGTTTTATCGGTTATGGGTAATCCGGGCCCGGACCAGATCCCAGGGCTAGATATGATAATGTATAGTTTTGTAATTATGTGGGGATGCAGAAATGGAGCAAGTGGTGGGGGTGGTAGAGAGCCGGCCGGGGAAGTACTCAAGCCAAACTACAAGGTCTTGGGAATTCTCAGGGCTGAATGAGGCAGCTGCTTATGATTCCAATAATGAGAAAGGGGTTGGTCATCAGTCGCTGAAGAATTACGTGCTTCAGAGGGCTGGCTATGGCAAGTCCATTATTGTTGGGGTCATGGATAGTGGTGAGTGATCTGATGATGATTTCTTGTATGGATTCTGGGATTGAGTAATTTGGATATAATAATTGGATGGTTGGGTGTATGTATGTACGTAGGGGTGTGGCCAGAAGCAGAAAGTTTTAGCGATGAAGGGATGGGAGCCATCCCAAAATCATGGAAAGGAATCTGCCAAACTGGCTCTGATTTCAACTCCTCTCATTGTAACAAGTGGGTCTCTTCCTCCCACTCCTCGCCATTTTTTTTCTATTTTTTTCCAATTCAAATCAAGAAAATCTATTTTTTCCCTTCATTTGTATTATTATTATTTAATTAGTTGGTAAAAATTATGTGGCAACATAGCTTCACGACGAGTGATCTGGTCGTTGATGGGTCTGGCCACTTTTTCCAATTTGTGTTTTTTTTTTCATTTTTCACCATGCACCATTTTATTCGATTTTGGATTTTTGAGTTTGGTTTTTGGATTTTAGATTTGGGTTAAGGTTTAGAATCTAAAATATTGAATTTTTAATTTTGAAATTTAAATTTTGAGTTTGGGTTTTAGGTTGATTTACGGGTTGAGATTTAGAGTTTAGAGTATTAGGTTTTTAGTTTTGAATTTTAAATTTTGAGTTCGGGTTTGGTTTATGGTTTAACGTCTAATGCATTGGATTTTAAATTTTGTGTTTGCATTTTGGGTTTGGTTTATAATTTAAGGTTTAGAGTTTATAGTATTGGGTTTTTAATTTTGGAATTCAAATTTTAAATTTTAAATTTAGGTTTTTATGTTTTCGACTAATTTACCCAAAACTGAACACAAAACCAACACCCAAATACCCCAAACCCAATGCCTAAAAATCCATAATCCAAAACCAAATCAAACTAGAAAAATATGGTGCAAAATGAAAGATGAAAAAAAACACAAGCCGGGCGTTGGATTCAGCCAATCTCATCAGCGACCGTCGGATCAGGCTCATGCGTCCGGACCCAAGCAGTGCTGATTATGTGGATATTATTCATGATTCTACTTCCACCTAAAGTCCAAGACTCCAGGGGTGGTATCCAGCAGTAGTAATTTTCATTTGACAAGTTGGAAGAGGGACCTATATTCAGCTGGTCAGAGTTGGTTTTAAACGACACAATTATTTATATTCTGTTCAATAATTTGGCTGCTGGTGACTGCTGACTAATACCTTTCACAAAGCTACATGACAAACGACGACTGGTGGATTTATTTCAACATGATTGTTTGTAGGGTTTCTACGGAATTCCATGCATGATTACACACATTTTGTCCATTTCTCTAAGCATTCCGTAATCCTTTGTTTTCCTGCCATATTTGTCACATTTCTCTGGACGTACGACTACATTCCAAAACTTTCATTAATAACAAGTCACGGGGCTCATCTACACATTTCTGAAACTTTATCGCTTGCCAGATCAGTCAACTATATTATTATTCACTCATCTTTGCTGTTTTGTTTTTCAAGTAAAATAATTGGAGCAAGGTACTACCTCAAGGGCTTCGAGAGATACTACGGCAAACTGAATGAATCCGAAGACTCCAGGTCACCGCGTGACATGGACGGCCATGGGACCCACACGGCCTCCACCATCTTGGGCCGGCAAGTTCACAACGCTTCCGCATTCGGCGGCTTTGCCCGTGGTACAGCCTCCGGCGGGGCTCCGTTAGCCCGGCTGGCCGTGTACAAGGTGTGTTGGGCCATTCCCAATAGAGAAAAGTCCAATGGGAATACTTGCTTTGAGGAGGACATGCTGGCTGCAATGGACCAAGCCATCGCCGACGGCGTCCACGTCATCAGCATCTCTATCGGCTCCGATACCCCTATCAACCACACCGACGATGGGATTTCGATCGGAGCGTTTCATGCCTTGAAGCGAAACATTGTTGTCGTATGCGCAGCTGGCAATTCGGGTCCCACACCTTCCACGCTGTCAAATCCTGCTCCGTGGATCATGACGGTTGGTGCTAGCAGCTTGGATCGTGCGTTTCATGGGCCTATTGTTCTAGGAAACGGCAAAACTATAACGGTAATTATCCATATTTTTACGCATTTCCGGTGACGTAATTATTCTATATCACTAAACTATTATTATAAACCAATTATCTTTAAAACGAAATAATAAATGAATCAAATACTCAATAACTCCTATAAATTTAACTCGGGTTACATATTTGTTTCAAAACTTTTAAATGTTAGGTAACAGTTTTGAAATTTATATTTTGGGAGTATTTTTATTTATGATTTGTGACTTATACGCCTACCGTTTCATATATGTATAGCATACATATATGCACTAAATACATTTAAAACTTCTATTTTCATACCATCTTTAAACAGTTTGATTTTTTCTATTTTTATGCGTCACGTACTAAACATGCATTGCCTGTATTTTTAAGAATTAAATTGATATTTTAATAATTTTTAACTTATATTTACTTTTAAATTATAAATTAATAATACTTTATAACTGATACCAAACTCTTAAATCGTATTAAAAATGACATATAAAACTTCAAACATATTAACGTACCCAGATCATATTTGAAAGAACATTACGTAATCCGATATCAAGTTATGGGAGCAATCATATACTTGACCCAATAATAAAATTTTGAAAGTTTTAGGTAATTATAGACCGTTACCATCCTTTAAAAAACCTACCAATTAAATTGCGTGCATTTTGTTGGCAGGGTCAAACAGTGACGCCGGGCAAACTTGACAAAGCGCTCCCATTGGTATACGCGGCGGACGCAGTCCACCCCAATGTGCCCAAGAACGAAACGAACCAATGCCTTCCGAACTCGTTGTCCCCCGAAAAGGTAAAAGGCAAGATAGTGTTCTGCATGAGAGGTACAGGGATGAGAGTTGGCAAAGGCATAGAAGTGAAAAGGGCTGGCGGCGCCGGCTTCATCCTAGGAAACGCCGCCGCAAACGGCGACGAGGTCTCCGTGGACGCACACGTGCTTCCCGGTACGGCCGTCGTGTACAAGGACGCACTTGAGATCATCGACTACATCAACTACACCAAGAATCCAACGGCCCTGATTGGAGAAACGAAGACCGTGTTACGGTACAGGCCGGCCCCTTTCATGGCCGCTTTCACTAGCCGGGGTCCTAACGTCATCCATCCCTATGTTCTCAAGGTATGATTTTAACTTTAAGTGTTGTGTTATAACTTAAGCGTGACGATAACGTAACTTTGTACATTGTTAAATGACATGCATGCATGCGCAGCCGGACATCTCGGCTCCAGGACTAAACATACTAGCGGCATGGAGCCAAGCTTCATCCCCGACTAAACTGTCTGGGGACAATCGACTCGTTAAGTATAATATCGAGTCCGGAACGTCCATGGCTTGCCCTCACGTTGCTGGTTTAGCCGCACTTCTCAAAGCAATCCATCCCACCTGGAGTACCGCCGCCATTAGATCGGCCATCACTACAACTGGTATGGAAACCTTTATATAGGCTCTAGTTTGGTTGTCAAAATTGAATCAGACCGAATGGTCCAACCGATTCAACTGCCAACCAAAACTCTTTTGCATGATTCTAGCGTGGTGTATGAGACTTTTTATAGGGGATGTTTGTTGTCTCACAAACAAGACAAAATTATGTGTCTTATTATTCAACCACAAAAGTTATTTTTTTTTATCGTAAATTATTAGTTTAGGGTTGAATAATGAGTAGTGGGTATTTCGAGACATTCGTATTTTTCTCGTATTTTTAAAATTATGGGTACTTATAATATTAATAATATTCATACAGATTGGAGTTTGAGATAAAAACTTATTTTATTCATGGATTATTTGTCTCGTACAAATAGTGGGTACCCTTTACCTATGTAAGTTTGGGGCATGGGATGAGTTTTTAACTCTAAATAAACATGAATATCATTTTAAACAGGACGGGTACCCATATTTATAATTAATTATTCAAATTTATTTATTTTTATTTAGGTATATAATCTATTTTTTCACCTAATTATTTTTCATGTACAAATGTTATTTATTTATTTATTATCCAATCAAAATGATCACATATTTTTATAAGCCAGTGTTCACAATTTTTTTCCCAAAAAAATGACGTGTCTTTTTAATTTCCTTTTATGCAGCTTGGATGAGGAACAACATGGGCGGGGCAATAACCGACCCATCGGGGAAACCCGCGACACCCTTCGCATTCGGGTCGGGTCACTTCCGCCCAACGAAGGCAGCGGATCCTGGGCTTGTATACGACGCGTCGTATAAGGACTACTTCCTTTATCTCTGCAGCTTCGGCGTGAAAAACGCCGACTCAAAATACAAGTGCCCGGAATCTTCGCCTCCGGAATACGACCTCAACTACCCATCAGTGTCGGTGCCGAAATTGAACGGTACCATAACCATCAAGAGGACGGTGACGAACGTAGGTGGTTTAGGGAAAGCAGTGTACTTTTTCAGTGCGAAGCCGCCGTTGGGGATATCGGTGAAGGCGAAGCCGAGCGTTTTGCTCTTCAGCCGGGTTGGGGAGTGGAAGAGCTTCACGTTGACGATCAGGGCGCGGAATGGGAAGGAGGCGGAGAATTACAAGGGTAATGAGTATGGATTTGGGTGGTTTACTTGGAGGGATAATTATCATGTTGTCAGAAGTCCTATGGCGGTATCCTTAGCCTAATTAGCTGTAGTGATGATATATTTTAGGGTGGATATAGTGATGATAGTTGGGACTAATTTGATATTGAGATTGCACAAAATTTATGGAGATTGAAATCACTTTTTCATAGTGCAATCTGGAAACAAAAAAATGAAGATTGAAATCTGTTTAGCCATAATTGTTTAGAGTAAACAATATTAAATATTTGATTTGAAAATCGTTAAATTTTGGTTGCAATCACCTAATCCAGACTCGATTTAAATTTTTCTTATTTAAAAATGAATAATAGTAGTGAATTGAAGAGGGTAACATAAGTGAGAAATAATCTAAAAAGATACATGAAATAAGAAACGAGGGGAATATCTTTTCTAGAATCTATCCCCATATAAGAGGTGATGACATGTTATATAGCTATTTGGGTAAGGTAATTCAATTGTGGTCTCACTTTCAGTTGTAGATTCTTTTTAAGTGATATGGTCTTTTAAATTATGACGGGTTTTTTAGAATTAGAGTTATCACTACGTGAATGTTTTTATTTTTATATATATTTATAGATAAATAGAGTATGAATGGGGAGATTTTATTTCAGGCGAAAGATCTTTTTTCTTATTATGAAATGTAGGGGCTTAACCTTTTAATTAGATAGACCTTAAAAATCAAATTAAGTCGATTTTCTCATTTGGACCGGAATGACTTATCAAACTTTCAATTGCCCCTAGTTTTGTTTCCTTATGTATGCCTTTTATCGAGGAGGCAAACTTTCCACGCTCGTGAAGCTATTTCAGGTTTGACGGTACACGTGTTGTAAAATTTTCTTTTTTTTTTATCTACTCATTCAGAGGGTCTTGTCCCTTTCCTTCTTGTGATTTTCGTATTATTAATTCGTCTTCCTTATTTAGCATGGTACGTTATCCGTATGTACTTTAAGACTTTAAAGATAGTAAGTTCTTTCACTAATTTCTAATAAGCCGGATTCAAATTAATCGTAAATATATGTATAAATTTACAATTCTGAACAAAAAATTTCTAACTCACAACTTCCCTTATTACCTCCCTCCAATCCACCCATAATTAATATCATCAATTAATTAACTATTTAAATTTTAAAACACAAAAATATCTCAAATAGCAAAAATATCAAACATAACTTTTTTTTTGGATAGAGTAGAATTGACAAGATGAAATTGCTGACGTAAACAAATGAAACATAGAAAAGGAAAGAAGCCAAAAAGGATCTACAAGTTTATAGAGTCAGTTTTTTTTTTTTTTGACGAGAATAGAGTCTCAGTTGCTTACTCAAATTCATCCTTCCACCAACCTCAGTCGCAGACTGTCACAGCTGAGTCATCGATCTTACTCTCATTTCTTCTGCAGAAAGGATGTCTCTCCAATCATCTATCCAAAGGGGTATGTCCAGGATTCCACTTATCCATAATTTTCCGGCCCAGTATCAGATGTTTACTTCGATTCCTTCGTCTCGTTTTTCAGTGAGAAAACTGGGTGGATTAAGGCCTCAGATCCTTGGTTCGATGGCGAGGTCTCACTTCACTACTACTGCTACCCAGCCTTCTTCTTCTTCCAATCAATCTACCCCTCCGGTAATCGTTTCTGTCGCTGAGTCCTTCATTTTCTGTTTGGCTGACGGTGAAACTTCAAAATCGCATACAAAATTCAAATTTCTTGAGGATAGAGAAGTTAGCCCCAGCATTAGCCCTATCTCTCTCTTTGTTCGTCATATTTCTTCTGGTTAAGAATCTCTCCCGAATCAGTATAAATTTGGATGAATGATTAGATGAGGAAGCGATCAACTTTTGAATTATTTGCATGTTCCTTCTTTATTGTATTTATTTGAATACGTTTATTAATTTATTTGGTGGTTATCAGAGGGTTCCCAATCTTATTGGAGGTTCCTTCGTTGATTCGAAGTCATCTTCAACCATTGATGTGATCAATCCAGTGAGTATACTTAATTCATCAATGTATCTTGTTTGGCTTTTGACTGATTGCAACATTTCAGGTTTGAGCTTTTTGTTGTATTCTAATCGAAGTTAGTTTTGAATAGGCCACTCAAGAGGTTGTATCTCAACTGCCATTAACCACAAATGAAGAGTTTAAAGCTGCGGTCTCTGCAGCAAAGAATGCTTTCAAGTCATGGCGTCACACTCCAATTACGACCCGCCAGAGGGTCATGCTTAAGTTGCAAGAGCTCATCCGCAGAGATAAGGCAAGCCTGCCGATAAATTTCTGCCATTTATTATTGATACTTTTTATACGTCTGGAGAGTGTTTTTATGGGTGAACTCTACAATGGTCTTGCAGGAGAAACTTGCGTTGAATATCACAACTGAACAAGGGAAGACACTGAAAGATGCACATGGAGATGTATTTCGTGGATTAGGTTTTATATTTTACATCCACTGTTGTATATAGATGTCTTTAGTTCGAGAGCCTCGAGGTTGATTAATCACTTTTTTTGTTTGTCTTTCCTCAAACCAGAGGTGGTTGAACATGCTTGTGGAATGGCAACCCTGAAAATGGGGGAGTATGTTCCTAATGTGGCTCATGGAATTGATACATATAGCATAAGAGAGCCACTAGGTGCGTGTGCTGGAATTTGCCCATTTAACTTCCCAGCTATGATTCCTTTATGGGTAAGTTTCTATAACATATATTATTTCACCTTCTTATATCACTTCACATGCATTAGTATACCTCTGTGTGTGTATCTTCTTAAAGCGTGATGCTAACACAATCTAAGATGTGTTTGTTGTGTTCCTGCAGATGTTTCCTGTTGCAGTTACATGTGGCAATACCTTTGTTCTAAAACCATCAGAGAAAGATCCTGGTTAGTGTTGGTTGATCGTCTCTTTGGTCTCTAACTGTTATTCTTTTTGCTAATGTAACTCCAAAACGTTATGCTTTTGTTACTTTTTTATTCGTACTGCAATCTGATTCCTTATGATTTCCTTGCTTATTGGTTGCTTAATGCAGTTCCTTTTGTTTAATGAATTCAGCGCATTTGAATAAGTCGTTGCTGCCAAATTTGATATCTCTAAGTTCAGCTCACTTCTCTTTCAATCTTCCCCCCTTCCTGCATGTTGTACTCATGCATTTGATACTTATATTGTATCGTCTAGTTAGAAGTTTTTTGTACTATAACATGTTTAACTTGGGTTCAATATTCGGCATGGGGCATTCTAGGACAGAACAGAATTACATACCCATTATCATGATCATGTTCTGTGAAAATTGTTTCAAATTGTTCATCTAGTGGTATTGAATGGCTCTCATCGATATAGATAGTACCAAAGTAATTTGTAGTGCAGTATTATTGTTTTGCGTAAAACTCATTGGTTTATTATCCCACAGAGCATTACTTCCTGTTTAAAACTGAAATATTTGGTTAACCTTATTTTCCAGCTAGGTTGTGGTCCTTGTACCTAGAAAAGGGGAAAGGATAAAGCTAATGATAGAGTTCATGCTTCTGTGTTCCAAATGATAACTTGCTTATTCAATGTTTTATCAGGGGCTTCGGTCATGCTTGCTGAACTGGCAATGGAGGCTGGTTTGCCTGAAGGTGTTCTGAACATTGTACATGGCACTAATGTACGCACATACTGCTGTTGATTCTCTAACATGTAAACATTTTAATTCTGACAGTTAATTGTTTGTGGAATCGAATGACGGTAAAAGCTGGAATATTTCAGTAGTCAGCATTCAGATTTGTCGATTTGATAAAGTGGTAGCCAACTTTTTAACAATGTGCAGCGCTTAAACTGTAGCACAAGATGTCTCTATAGAGATGTACATAATTCATTCCTCCACTATAAATTTGTATCCCTTCCTAACTTTTGGCTGGTTGATGCAGGATATTGTCAATGCTATTTGTGATGATGAGGATATCAAGGCAGTGTCATTTGTTGGTTCTAATACAGTAAGTTTTTGTTCCGAGGTGATGGAATATATATCAATTCCATTTAGATTTCTTTTAGTCATTGATTGTTCTAACACAACGTATCCATAGTGTTCTTGGAACATGACATGACATGTCAATAGTGTTACTTCAAACCATTCTTGCTCTTACCCCACTTGTTTATTTTTCCGGTTTCCTGGTTTATTGGCAATTGGTTTCAGTCCATAAGATCTTCTAGGCATTCCTATTTTCTGATTGTCTTGGAAGGATTGTGGGTTGTCAAATAAAACTGAGATCACACATTTGATGTTTTGTTACATTTCCCAAGACTAGTAAAAAATTGTTGTCATTTCGACATTCGCTTATTTCTACATCTCATGTCTCAATATTACCCATTGTAATAAAAAGGCTGGCATGCACATTTATTCAAGGGCATCTGCCGCAGGAAAGCGTGTTCAGGTAAGAACTCTATGCATTTACACACTTTGTCTCATGTGATTTTGCCAGAACTGCTTGCCATTCTGTTCAGATTAATTGAATGTTCACCTGTGATTTTTTCAGGCCAACATGGGTGCAAAAAATCATGCAATCGTCATGCCTGATGCTAACATCGATGCTACTATAAATGCTTTAGTGGCTGCTGGCTTTGGTGCTGCCGGTCAGAGATGTATGGCATTGAGCACGGTGGTTTTTGTTGGAGATTCAAAACCATGGTATGTTAGACTATCTAAATCCTGTTTGGTGATTGTACTGGTCACTAATTCTGTTTTGCGACATAAATCGGGCAATTGTCTGTGTCCAGGTTGAAGAAACTTGTGCAGTCTGCAAAAGCTTTGAAAGTAAGTTCTGGAACAGAACCTGATGCTGACCTGGGACCCGTCATTAGCAAGCAGGTATACTCTCAAGTTTGCATGCCGTCCTATGATGCTATTGGTGCTTGATACTCCTTATAGCTTTCATTTCTCATGAGTGGGTTTGATGACGATCCAACATGTTTCGTCCCAGTTCGTCGGTATACTAAAGTTACGGTGCTATTGACCGTCTATCTCTACAGGCCAAGGAACGGATTCACAGATTAATTCAAAGTGGCGTGGAAAGTGGCGCTGAGCTAGTGCTTGATGGGAGAAGTATAGTGGTATCTTTATTTGTACTTGATGGTTTGTTATATTTTTTCTTTCGTTCTGCAACTAGCAGAAATCTCTGAGCTTCCTTTTCGAGCAATCTTTTGCTTTCTTTTGTGTAATCAACGACTAGGTAAGAATTGCTGTTTATTTTTCCTTGTTTGTCTCGGCTATAGGTTCCAGGATATGAGAATGGAAACTTCGTTGGTCCAACCATCTTAGCAAGTGTCAGACCGGATATGGAGTGCTACAAGGTACAGAGTGCACTTTCATCTGTTAAGTTATTCACAAACGGCAGTCTTTCACCATAAATAAAAATTAGTATCTAATACTGGAAAAATGCATTGAAATAGAACATTGATTACTCTACTGGTTGAAACATTCTCTTTTTTTTATAAGTGTTTGAAACATTCTCTTTGCAGGAGGAAATCTTTGGCCCTGTTCTTATTTGCATGGAGGTAATCAAACTTTATCGATTACTCTCTTGTTCAGATTTGCAAGTAGGATTCACTGATGTGATCGTCTCTCATCTTGTTAGGCTGACAGCTTTGAGGAAGCCATCAACATCGTGAACCAAAACAAGTACTGTTACCCGAATCGCATCCTTTCTATTTAGACTGAATGAATCTTTACGTAATCATCTCTCTTACCTGAGGAGACTTAATTTCGTGGCAGATATGGCAATGGAGCTTCGATCTTCACTGCATCTGGTGCTGCTGCGAGGAAGTTCCAGACTGAAATAGAGTGCGGACAGGTATTCTCGAAGCATCACAGTGTTTCACCTACAGGACCATATATTATGTTCAAGGACAACCCTTTTTGTGTATGTTTATCCTTTTTTCCCAAACTACTATTATCTGTAGGTTGGCATTAATGTTCCCATCCCAGTTCCATTGCCATTCTTCTCCTTCACCGGAAACAAGGCTTCGTTTGCCGGAGACCTGAATTTCTATGGTAAAATCAAAACATTACCATCCTGAAAAGTGTCTGTCTTGTGAAAAGTGATCAGATTTTGGGGCTGGAAAGTGAAGTATGAGAATGTTGTAACTTTGGTTGTTGCAGGGAAAGCAGGAGTGAACTTCTACACACAGATGAAAACAATAACTCAACAATGGAAGGATTTGCCGGATGGGAGTGGAGTGTCACTTGCTATGCCTACTTCTCAGTAGTTGTAAAACAACCAGTGGGTGAGTGAGTCATTGAAAAGATGAGCAAGGCCTGGCTGAGCTGGTTGAAGTTGTAAATGACATCGTGGAATTCGAACCTTTCTCCTAATAGTGGGTATGCAATAAATAAACCTTTGTTTGGGGATTTTTTCAGCCAAATTTTAATACGAAATAACGGATTTAGACAATCTCCAATTGAAATATCGGAAAGGCTTTACCAAGCATATACCAATTGTATCGAGCTAGTCATAACGCTTCAAGTAGTAAATCATGATAACGTTTGTTATATGCATGAAAGGTTGTTTTAGTAGATCGATGTCAATTCGTATTTCCGTTGTGATGATCCCTCCCGTCAGCATAATAAACAATGCATAAGGTGTCTTTTCGGAAAGGTTTGTACATCAAGGTCGACAATGTTCATTGAAGATATTGTCGTGACATTTGACTTTATAAACGACATGGAAAATCTGCTGCCACGCATATAAAAAAGATACGGACTTTCCACCAAGAAAGAGAGTCAACGACATGGGAATAAAAGTTCTAGGTTCTCTCCTGTCCACCATATCCATATGTATGTTCTTCACTATCTCAAAAAGTCAATATACTCACAGACACGTATTACATTCTTGTTTTTTCGGGGGAGACTATTGATTACATACCGAATTATCAGGGTGGTCGTATAGATGAAGCAGGATTTTCAGTTCGAGGTAAATTTAAAAGTATACGAGGTACAATTCGAAAACATTACATAGAATTTTGTCATTTTAGAACCGAATAACCCGCAGCCGCTCGCCCACCCTAGTTCCGGCATGAATTTCCATAGTTCATTGATTAATGAAAGGTTTGAAGAGTAGTTATGAAAGGAAAGAGAACAGCAAAATTGAGAAGGGTTGAAAGAAAATTCTGACCATGCATGATGAAGATTGAAGAAGGAGAATCACTCAAAGCCAGCACCAATAAGCTAAGTGATGAAAAGATGAGAATATATTCCAAGCTGGCAAAATGCATGCATATGACAAACGTTATCCACATAAGAGAATCAGTATATACTGTGACCTTAGTCATCCCAGTAGCTAGCTATTTTATTCAAGCGGTTGATGTGTGCGATATGTAGATGATGATCGATTTTGGGAGGAATATGAAGGTTAGATACGGGATACAGAAATTAACTAGTAGAAGAGGGAAGTTTTGATAGTCAAGGATGATTTGCCGACAACCGCCTGATCTCATCTCTCAATCTCTATCGTTGATAACAGATGAGGTAGGCGGTCATCGATCGACAATCAGCCTTGGCTACTCCATCACTTGTCTTCTTTCTCATTAATTAATTTTACTCTTTCATACATTCTTCCTTTTACTTTAACGGGCACCACATAAGTGAGCTATCAGTCAGGTAAAATTTTGAAATTGCTGACCGTCAACCCAAATAAAACTAATAATGTTATTAAAAATATCACATTAACCTCAAGCGTTTTCTTCCCCAAAGAGCTATGTACAGATATTTACCTCAATACCTCCTTGTTACATATTGTTTTAAATATCACATTAATCTTCTTATTGAAATAATGAAAAATAATTCATTAAAACTATACTCTTTGTAATATGTTTTTTCTAATTCGGGTCCAGACCAGGCCGTGTTTTACTCGAAAAGTCTAAAAACAAAAAATCTTTGTATTATGCTTGTGTAGACCGATCTCAACCCAATCCTATCTATTTAGTTCCAAGTGAGGTGGTACACCTTCATCATGCATAGTAAAGAAGATTGTCAGCGTGTCTTTGACCAACGAGATGATCTGCCACGTTGGCAGTGTATCAGAAGCTGCAATCGCACAGTGAACACATCCACCTCCCGTTACAGTTGCGCATCACATACGGAGATACCAATTCCAACTCACTCTCGTCACAGCTCGCCTCCACTATCCATAGCTGCTTCACCACTGCCCGCATACTTCCCTCGTAGGTGACGGTTCAACGTTGCCTGACGCACCACCTTCACGTCGCACAGGTTGCATCTCCAACAAGTCTTACCCTGCGGCGCCGCCGGCAGAGCTTTTAATTCCTGCTGCTGCTGCGGCGGCGGTTTAAATGCATTAATGATGTTACTATTAGCATTTAGTTCTTCCTTGTTGCTGTTGTCCTCCTCCTCCTCGTGTATTCCGGCATCTGTCAAGAACCGCCGCGGATCCCTGCAACCAGTCCAAATTCAGATGGGCTCAGCCAATAATCAATACTACGTACGTACGTGCAATTAGTTACGTGAGTGGATATATGCTGAAATGAAAGCACAACCACCAGGGGGAAGCTGCTGTTGTTGTTAGCAAATGTAGGAAAGAATTCCAACCAACCAATAATGAATTCTTTGTTTCTATCATATGGCTGGCTACCGTAATTATACCCTAGCTATAATTAATTAGTTTGAACCAACCAACCAATGACTTCTTCTGGGGTTGCATTCAGTACCAACCAATTATAATAAGAACCAAAATAAGAACCAACCAATTATAATAAAAAGTTGGATAAGAATATAATAATGGTAAAAGGAGGTATACCTGTCAATACTCAATACATGAATTACTTCTATATATCTATGAAATATCTTTTGGTAATTTCCAAAACAAAACAAAAACAAAGAATATGCGATAGATATAATTTATGAGTGGCATATTCGTTTTTCCAGCAGCTGATATACACTGATAAATATACACGTCTTTGTTTTTTTGTGAAAAAATTAATTATATATGTAGCATTTCCCTTTTTAAATTCTACAGATCAATTTTACTGCACATGATGATTCATTACTGTTTCTTTTTTATTAATCCAATCCTAGCTAAATCGTGCAATATTCCTTACTTCCAAAAACCATCTTCACTCACAATTTGTATCATATTTGAATCTCTTCTTCTCCATTAAATTAATTGGGTGTATTGCACCGAATTAACATTTTTAGTTCACAAATTTCAATCAAGAAATTTCTCAAAATCTCTAGTTTTTCTATCAAAATATGCTGAAGATGTAATTTTCTTCCATCCAAAATGGAATCTCAACTTCCAAACATCATCTAAGTCTTACTGCACTCTGTTTCAGTGCATATTGATCAATATAGATGAAGATTGTCAGTTCTAGGTGCAGGATTGACCATGCCAAAAGTAAAATTTAATTTTTTCGGTAAAATCGTATTGAAAACAAAAACAAGTGCTATGATGAGTTAAAAAATTTTGAACAAAGTAAACATATGTATTTGGTAAAATGAAATATTGGTTCGACAATAAGACTCAATTTGAAGAATTGTTTAACCTTTGACCAACTCATAAAATCAATGCAATTATTAGTTTAACATATCTATATTTTTACTATTAATCACGACAAAAATATATGATAATTAGCCAACGAAAAATTCCCCGAACTAGCCAAATTGGCTTTGACAATGTGTGTGTTGGATTATGATCATTAGCCAACCAAATATTTTTTGAACTCTCTGGCTAAATTGTCTTCGACCAAATTTGATTTGAGTTAATGATGAGTGAGTTAGATTAGAACCTTACGATATAAAAAATATTTTATTAGTAAGACTAAGATAGAGTACTATGATTGAAAAGAGGTCTAAATATACATTTAAGAATTAAGTCCATCACATTATTGTCAATAAAAACTAAGAAAACAATTGTTATTAAATTATTGAAACACTAGTAAAACAAAATTCATTATTTAAATTACTTTCGACTAAATCCCAAATTAAAACCACCCCAAATTAGCAATAAGATGGATCTTTTCAATGCAGTATTGTTTTTCTTTTAGCAAACAAGTAGTTGTTTTTATGTCCATATTTTCACGGTTCCAGTTACACATGCACGATTTCATGAGCTTAATACATCGATCTTCTATTCGATAGTATATCAATCTGGTCTCACTCGTCGAATTATGATTGATAGTCGGTGGTCCTGAGCCAGATAGCCTAGGGCTTGGTTTTAGCAGGCTCGACCATAATCACAAGCCTGTTGCAACTGGCCTAGGGTCTAAGAGGATTAGGTACTCCAACTAGGATGATCTGAGCCATCCAAAGCCAATGGCTAAAGCAGGCCAGATCATGACTTTTTCTAAATCTCGAAAACCTAAAACCCAACATAATTAGCATTTAGGAGATAGGTCAGTTGTCGTGATTAAAAATTATAATTTTATCGTGATTAATCCATAATTATATCAAGATGATACAAAAACATATCTAATGAACGGTTAGATATCTAACTGATCAGAACGTATATTGTTCTAACAACTAATCACTCCAAGGAAAACCACTATTAGTGACAGTTTTGTGCACTATTGGTCACTGTTTTTGTTGTCGCTAATGGATGTTAGTCACGGAAACAAAGGTCATGACAATATTGACTGGTACTAAGTCAATTAGTGACGGTTTACATCCGGAAATAATAACTCACGGAAACAGGACTTCAGTTGACCAATCTTAGCTACGATTTCTTTCTCCCATGACTAATTGGTCACGCAAATAAAATTCCATGATCGTTTTTGTCACAGTTACCTCCTATCCGTAACTAATTTGTCATAGAAGTTTGCTTCCGTGACTAATTGGTCACCAAATATTTTTGTAGTGAATAAAGCCATGATGTTGCTGTCCAGTAATTTTGTTTGGTTGTAAACCAAGATGTAAAACACTACCAATAATCACAAAAGTCCAAAACATACGCCATGTCATCATCAATCAACCCACTAAATAAAACCCCCACTTTCCTAACATGAACCACAGAACAACACACACACAAGATAAAAGAAAGCTTTCCAATAGTATGGGAAAACCAAACGACCACCAAACCTCAATCTCATCGAAGAAACACGTAGGATTAATAGTTCTATGTCTCTCGATCCTAATGAACATTTCCTTACTTGGGTACAATTTCTATTTCGTCGGAGGTGGGCTGAGCTGGAGCAGGGGAGCGGCGGAGGAAGCAGAGTTGGTGGCGGCCATCTCATGCTCCGGCCACGGCAGAGCCTATCTTGACGGCGAGATCTCCGGCGAAGGTGGGTTGCTTCCAGGTTGTGAGTGCAACACTTGCTACGGTGGGAGTGATTGCTCGGCGTTTGATCCTTCCTGCTCGGCTGATGCCGATGGGTAAGTTAGTAATTAAATAATTAATTTCCTCTGTTTTTGTTATGAAGTATTTAGGGTCCAATTATGCACAAAGGTTAGTGTATTAATCACATGATTAAAAGAAGGTTAATTCACTTGGGGGTGATCTTTTTATTAGTAGTGATTCAAACTCGAAATCTCAAAATAGTTTGCATGTTTACGAGTAGATTCAAGGGTGTTTTATATTGGGAGCGTAGTAAATCTAGTTATGTTGATAATCTTTTTTAGTGATTCGATGAAGTATTTGGTGTTATTATTTTAGGCTTAAAATGTTTCTATTTTCGTCAAAACTCCATTATAAATTCGAACTTGCTTGCGACTTCTATAGATTGAATATTGATGGTTACGTTAGTACACCCTACACACAATAGTATTGTCATCTTGATCAGTCACTATGTGATTGGATTGATATTAAACCGAAAAGGAAAGGTTAACTACAAGTAGGTGGAGAGGTGGTTAGTGGAAAATATGAATATTCCTTCTGGGAATCTAATGGAATCCTTATCAAACCTTCCCCATGAAAATGAAAGGTATCTCTTGTAAAAGAGATAATGAAAATGAAAAGCAATATTCTAATTAATATCAACTTTGCTTAATAAAAAATCATCTACTAAAGAAAAGTAATTATCATCAATTTTGTTTTTTGTTTTTGTATAAGATGAGTTTGCTTTCTGATTTGCTAGGTAGATAGATAGCAATGGTGAACCATTTAAAAATTATCCCATCAACTAGGCATAAAAATCAGTTTATAAAAAAGATCGGCACAAAAGTCTATTTAATTTGACGTGACATCTAATTTGCGAAGAAATTAAATAAATGACTTGTACATATTAATTAGTGGATTCTAATTTCGTCGTTGAGCATTATAACCTCCGAATTCTTTCTTTTGATGACATTTAGAAGGTTTGTAAAAATTTAGAATACTTTACCAATTGACTATTAATGAATAATACAAAAATTAATTTGAATTATGAAGTTATTTATATGTAATATAATTGTTCATGACTAAAAGTTCAATATATTTTTGTTTCGAATTCAGACCTTAGCCTCCAATCTATATACATAATTTAATGAAGTTGTGTAATCTTTGTTTTCATGAGAGTGTTTTAACGAATAATATAAAAATTATATACAGTTCGTGTTTTATTTCGTATCGTCTGTATTTTAATATAAATGGACTAATATGCCCTTAATAAAATATTTATTTACTATTTTGCTAAGATAACTTTATTGTATGAGTTATCAATACGATAAGGGTTTCATGAAAAGCGAATCGATGAAGAGATAGATTTTAAGCTCATAGATTTTCTGAAAAATGGAAGAATCTTGTAGCCACCATTGATGATTAATACGATATGAGTCATATTAGAAAAATAATAAATATGTGTACGAGTCATATTAGTATAATAGTCATTTTATGAACTGCAAAAAGTAAAATACGAACTATATATAACAACGATTATAAAAACTAATCTGAACCCTTCATCCAACAATCTCCGATGACCTTCCAATATACAAAAAATTTAATCTTTTTAAAAACCATTTTATATCTCTTATTTGTTGTTGTGTGGAATCCTTGTAGGAAATCTAATGGTATAGAGAAAGAGACATGATGAAGGGTATATGTCTTGTACGTAATAGAGAAAGAGACACTTGGTTACTATTTAATTATGGCTTCACACTTGCAAGTAGAGATAGTGACCTTAAAGAATTTCTTATGGAGTTTGGAAATAGATATTTTCAATCTTATCTTAATACCTTTTTGTAAAAACTATACCAAACCAAGAGAAATATTATCAATTTGTGACCAAATATATGACTTAAAATCCAATTAACCCAACTCATGATCTGTCTAATCTATTTGATTCGTAATTTTAATTGCAAAAATTCGATGATTTTTTTTATAATATGACAATGATTTCACAATAATTTTCTTTGTGAATTGTGACGATATGACAGAGGCAATCCCCTGTTTCTGGAACCATTCTGGATGAAACACGCCGCCGCCAGCGCCGTCCTCATCGCCGGCCACCACCGGATGGGCTACTCCTATAGCGACTCGACCTTCACCTCGTCGGAGCTCGAGCGGCACATCCGACAACTCCACTCCATCGTTGGAAACGCCGTCACCGAGAACAAATCCATCCTCTTCGGCGCCGGGTCCACCCAGCTGCTCAACGCCGCCGTCCATGCCTTAAGCTCCTCCTCCGCCGTCGCCGCCGGAGTAGTAGCCTCCCCGCCGTTCTACCCCGTTTACGAATTACAAACCGAATTCTTCGATTCCAAGGATTTCCAATTCCAAGGAGACGCGTCGACTCTGCTCCGAAACAAATCGAGTAGTAGTAATCCTGATGGGAAGAGGATTATTGAATTCGTCACGTCCCCTAACAACCCCGACGGGAAATTAAACAGGGTTGTTCTCCAAGGTTGGCCGAATCACAAGGCGATTTACGACAGGGCGTATTTCTGGCCGCATTTCACTCCGATACCGATTCCGACGACGGCGGATGACGATCCCGAGGTGGTGATTTTCTCGCTGTCGAAGCTCACTGGCCACGCCGGGTCACGATTTGGGTGGGCGATCGTGAAGGACGAGGCGGTGTACGGTGAAATGGTGAAGTACTTGCAATTGAACACGATGGGCGACTCACGAGAGAGCCAGCTGAGAGCTCTGAAGCTGCTAAAGACTGTGATTGGCGGCGGAGTTTTTGCCGACGGCGAGGGGTCGTCATCGATCTTTGAATTTGGTTACGAAACCATGAAGAAACGGTGGCAAAGGCTCAAGAGCGTCGTCGAAACGTCGAAACGTTTCTCACTTCAGGAAGTTTCCTCTCAGTACTGCAGTTTCTTTGGTATAGAAAGAGAGGCTTCCCCAGGTAAAATTCTATATGGTTAATTATTATTCACTGAAAACATAATTTTTTTACTATTGGGTTTACGATTGTTTTTTATGAATGTAGCGTATGCGTGGTTGAAATGCGAAGGAGAAAAAGACATCGGTTCGTCGTGTTATGAGGTTCTTAAAAGAGGAGGGATAATAGGGAGGGAAGGGACAAAATTTTCAGCCTCCGATCGGCATGTTAGACTAAGCCTCATTAAGACTGAGGATGATTTCAATATACTTCTACACAAGCTTCGCATCTTGATCTCTTCCGAATCACAACCGGCACATGATATATATGTTCTTAACGATGTCGACCGAAGAGGCCAAGCGTTTCCAAGAAAAATGTGAAACTAGTACTTATGTGCAAATTTGGAGCCATGAATTTGGGTGACGTTGTAATTAGTTGTGTGATATCAAGTGGTCATGATCAAGTGACTAGTGTGTATGAACATTAGGAATGATGAAAGGTCATCTTTATTGACCAGTATTAGTACTTGGCAATATCTTGTAATCGGTACACTACGGTTCATAATTATATTTTCTTTATTTGGACTGATTTTGTATATTCGATCTAACTTTTCTGTGCCATTTGTATCATTACAATATTATCAAAAACTGTTCGAACTCTTCATGCTGATTTATCAAATGATTTCTGACAGGTTGAATAATCATGAATCACGAGCTGACTTATCGCTCTGTAGCGCTTAGCTAGGCGATGATTAACAGTTCACTAAATTTTATATATTAATTACAGTTAATATTTGTAAAAGTTCCAGATTTTTTGCTGCCAACAGAAATCAAGCCTAACTCTTAACTGGAAAAATCAAAATAATAACAATTAAAATTTTTTAAAATTTTTTATAACTTTATTTGACTATTATTTAAAGAAATAAACATGGTGAAATCTCAAATTTTAATCATTCCTAACATGCATATCAAATATTAACCAATTTGAAAATTTGAAAATTTGCATGTTAAAATTGTCAATTTATGTGTGTTATACTATGGAAATTGACCATTGTTACAAGAAAATTTCAAATTTTTAAATCAACTAATATTTGATATGCATGTTGGAAATGCTAAAATTAAGTTTCATTATGGTAACCCCGATAAATAATAGCCAAATGAAGTTATAAATAATTTTTACTTGGTGTTATACTAGTGTTGAAAATTTTCAAATCGGCTTACTTTGAGCATACATATGACGGGGAACAGCTAGATATTCAAGCTAAATTTTTTTAGTGGAAAGCACATACATCTAGGGCTGTCAATTTAGTTAATTTGATATAACCAACCCAATTAACTCATAAAATCTATTAATTATGGAAGTAAAATCATTAACCAAAATATAATTATAATCAAACTAACCATTACTAATTATATTCGATTTGATTAGTCATTTAATCAATATAACCATTAATTTTATGTGATAAAGTTATATATATTATATATACTAAAAAGGAAAAAAGACATGTCAAGCAATATCTACATATAAACCAATATAATTCCACTCAAAAGATTAAAAAAACCCCTTATAAAAAACCTATTTATAAAAAAAATTAAAAAAACCCTACAAGCAACTCAAGACTAAAATCTTTTCCAAAGGCTCACAAACAACACTACATCAATAAATAGTTGTTGCCCTGTTGGGTCTTTTTTTATTTGAGATTTTGAGATATTATAAGTTAATATAATAGTGCAATTTAGTAGTGAAATTTTATGTGATAGTAAATTATATATATGGTGTGTATATATATATTAGGTAGATGGTTAGAATGGTTAGTGGGTATATTGACCGCTCTAAACTAGTATAACCAAATTAATCAATAAAATTGACCATTTAAACTAAATTACTCACACTTACCAAACCAAATTAATCAAATAATATCGGTTAAAATGGTTAACTTGATAACCGATCTGTAAAGACAGCCCTTGTCTCCACACGATCTGAGAGATATGAAAGAGCCTTACAAACTATAAAAAACATAAATCAAACCTGTAACAATCAATTAAAGATTGTAGTACTTTTTTGTCATAAATTATTCTCGACGAGAAAAATCGAGATAACAAACACAAACAAAATTAATAATAACCCATCCTGTGAGATCGTGAAATGTTATTTTAATATCTTACTCTTACAAATTTGTCTTCATTTTCTCTCGAACTCAAACATGTATTCTAAACCAGAAAAAAGACTAGGATTCAGTTCATCAAACAAGAAAATAAAAGAAGAAAAACATAACTTTCTTGACGGCTTTTGGCGGGTAATCCCACCAACCAAGGCAGTTAAATTTTCTCACTGTAATTCCGCCACCGCTACTTATAGTATAATCTAGAGGACCTCACCGTTTGTTAGGCTCAATCTCTAGTTTGTAAGGCTCTCAAGTTTCCTTCTTTGTTTAGCTAGGCCAATTGTTCGAACAACACCAAACGTAGCATTCGACGTCGTTTCGCTGAAGAACACAAAACAGTTTCAGTAGGCTTCACAATAGGGGGCTATAAATTCGGCATCGTGGAAGGCTACCGCCGGTGAAAGTTCTGGCAAGATCTTCATCCACTTTATCCTCGTCTTCTTGTTTCATTAAACACCCTTTTTTTAATATGGGGTTAAATTGAAATTAATACTCTAATGCCACACAAGCGGTTTACTCATAGTTTCATAGACGCCACATAAGAGGTGCACCGATGAATACGGATGCTCCAAAAAATTAGTAAATCATTAACATGGAAATCTGTCTTCCTACCATCTTAACATAGCAGCTTTGGTTGGCCGATGCAGCCCAATTTGTTATCTGTCCCTTTTTTTTAAAAAGAAGTCAAATAACTGATTTGTTATCTGCCCAAACTTTTAGCACCGAACGTATATTTTTACCCTAATTATATTCACCATATTATTATTATTATTATTATTATTTATTTCTATTATTGCTCATGTTGGGGAATATAGCTGCTTGGTAAATACTAAATATTTGATTCGTATTAATAATATTGAGTTTTAGATCCGTTAATTTCATTGAACATGATACTTATTACTTATTAGTGTCAATTCTTCGGGCCGTAGCACTGTTTGTTATAGTGCCAAAGCAACTCAAACCTGTAACAACATCGTTGAAACCAAGTCAAGAAAGTAATCAAAAAGACAAAGAGCAAACATAGAATGGTTGTGATGTTGTGTTCGTGTTATTAGTAAGCATTATATAGTGGGAGTAATTTTATTTTTCCAAACATACATTATTTAAGCACTAATAAGCCTAAATTGAGGGTGTATTTCCAACATAAATTTACAAATAGCCGCAGTTTTCATCAGATGTAGGAATAACCCATTTCTAAACTTTTTTAACGAATTAATCTTAAATAAACATGTAGACTAGACTCGAACAAACAAAGATTCAAATACTAGAAAAGAAGAAAGCAGACATGCATAAGAACAGCATACCGTTCAAAACCTAGCTTTGTTCCTTTTTTTTCATTCGGGAGGGATCGGAAAATTTTAGTGTCTTTTTCCCCAAATTGGCCACTTCATTGTAAAATAGGATTTTTTACTACTCTTGAAACTTTCCTGCTTCACTGTACATTATCAACATCACCTGCCCAATGTCCAAATCCAACATCAGTATTTTTATAACACAGTTACGAACTCAGTAGCTTACAAAATCAGTCTCTGCGTACTTGATCCGACCATTTTGAAACAGGTTGGAGGAGGAAGAGTGGAAGATGGCGGCACTATCCACTGCCGGGGTCGACAGCGGCTAGACTATCAACAAGGATGAGCCAGTCGGTCTGAGTCGGCAGCGGAGTCATAGACCGGAATAGCCGAAAGGATCGCCATGACTAATCGTCGGAGGAGTCTGGCAGAGGAAACCAATGAAAGATCGTTCGAATTAAATATTTGGTCATATAACTAGAAATTTAACCATATAACTGCAAACCTCACAACTGAGGCAGTCCCCAATTTTGCTGCTGGGAACAATGTCCTCCTAGTAGGGGGACATTATCAATCAACGGCCAAGCTTGGCTAGGTTCGAAACATCTTCATCAGCAATAAATCAGATGATGAAATTCTCAGTCCAAAGAGGGATAGGTATTTCCTGGGAGAACCAAAAGGGGAATCACAGTTTCGCCCCTCATATGACAAGGAACAGACTCCCATCGACATCTCTAGTAGCAAGATGCAATCAGAATCGAGCCCAAAGCAAATTTTTAAGACGTAGTGCTAAGAAACCAAACTGAATGGCAAAGTTCTCAGAAGTTCAATTGATTATTAATATCCATCATCTCATAACAACTGCTATGATAATGTCGTGTACACCTTCAGGTGCACGCACAGGTTCAGAATAGATGACAGAACTACTTCTCCACAACATAGAATCAAATGATCAATTTGGCAGAGCATGTAGCATTTAGGCGGTCAATCCAGAACCAGAGTTCTTCCTGCATTCCGCCAGCATGTCCATGTAGAACTGGCACTTGCTGATGTCGCTCCCGGAGGTGTTCAGGCACTGCAAGGCAACAAACCAAATGGATGTTCAATAACCAGTTGATTTTCTCTATAAAAACCACGCAAGTTGTGGCTATTAACAAACAAAACTCAAGTTGCTAATGTGTGAATATGATCCATCAGGACTGCCAGAAGAATGACCTCAGGTGATGATCTTAGGTGCAAAGATAAGCACCCGAGGTCCGGCAACCTCGTCAAAGACATTTCAGAGTTCAATTATTCATCAAACTCTTTATAACTCAATTCTTGCAACTACAATTATCAGCAGAGATATGATAATAAACAAAAATAAATGAATCGTGGAAGACAGATTAGACATGCAACTCAATTCCCAATTAAACTACAAAGAAGATCAAACATACATCCTGGAAGGCCTTGGTATGAACATTGCAGCCATCAATAGCAGACATGGTGTTTGCAGCAGGGGCTGGGATACCAGCAGCCTCGGAGACAACAGTTTCATGTTGAATTGTACGAGGACCCATCACAGCATCAACAGCTCTGTGGGCAACTGCACTTCCAGTACCAAAACCGAGCCCTACATGAATGAAAGTTTTGGGATCTGGTCAGAATCTCATCCTATACTGTGAAAAACAGTGCACTCAAATAACCGCATTCTACTATTCTTCACGTACCCTGAACGATGGACGAACCAATCCCTCCAAGCATGGATCCACCGCCACTGCTCTGAGCAACAGCAGGAGGAGGAGCCTGATGGGCTGCACCAGAACATCAATCGAGCAGTTAGAGCAGGTAACCCTATGCATATAAATTTCCAACACGCTGCATGCTTAAACATAATATTATCACACAATTATACCTGTTTGAGGAGGTGGGCTACGTGCAGCAGAACTGCTAGGAGTTGGGCTACGAGCAGATCTTCCTCCTGCAGAAAGAATTCATTTGTTTCCATAACTTTTAAAATCCTCTTACTAGAAAACTAATTTTTTACTGGGAAAATAGTAGAACAACATGCCAAACCATACACCTTGGTCAGGTAAAGTGAATGCATCAGGGGATACAGAAACAGATCCATCATCTATGAACAAATTACAAACAAGAATACAACACTACGTATACCTGCGTCTAGTATAGACAATTTAAGATTCAAGGGCTTCACAATACCAACTCAATCATAAAATTTCAGTCCACGAAGAAGTTTGCAAACTTAACCCCACAGTCATATAGACAAATAATAACAATCACAGGCGCTAGATCAAGTGAATATGATAGGTTCAGGGAAGGAACACGCATCCACGAACAGAAAAATGATGACCGATTAGACTATTCATCCCCCGGCACTAACATGAGATATCGTTATAAGAAGATCTGCGATAAAGAAGGCAAAGAACGGATGGCCAACAGAGTGCTAGGAATCTAAGACGCAATCCCGGATTCGTTAGAAGCATACAAAACTAGAGATGATTCAATAAGACGGGAGGAGAAAGGCAGTACAGAGTATGTACCGCCCGCAACCACCGTACCACATATATAATATAACGAACGATCTCACACAAGATTGATAATCGAAAGGTAATAGAAAAAACTCAACAAAAGTGAAACCCTAGAATCACTTTCGACAATAAGAAATGAACAAATAGAAAGGAAAACGCGAATAAAGGATTCAGAGAAGGAAGAAGGAGATTTGGGATGTGAAAGCCAACCTCCGGAGCTGCGGTTAGAGCTACGGCCAGAGCTACGGCGAGCCATTTCGGTTGATGGTTGTGGCGGCGAGAAGATGTGAGAAGAGAATTCTAGAGAGAGCGTCCTTTGGGGTTGATTTCAGAGAGTTAGCTCGTTAAAATACCTAGCTGGTTTGGCTTTTAGCCTCTTCTATATATGGAAGGCTTACGATATTCCGTTCCGATGCGCTCGGCGCTAATTTTGATGGACACGTGGTAAGATCTCAACCATTGATATTTCTAACTTGTCTATCAAGCCAAGCGATATATTTGTAAGTTCTAGCAATCTTGGTCCTTAATTATTGGGTAGATATCCATTTTGGTCATTCATCAACTAGGGCTTTGTGACTCTGGTCACGTGTCTATCAAAACATAATATGCATGTCACTAATCTAATAAAAAATGTAAGAAGGTAGATATTATGTCAACTTTCCATCTAACTTCACTTAAAGTGACAACCTAGTCAGTCATCATAATTAAAAAAATTAATTAAAATTGAAAATTAATTTGTGTTTCGACAGCCACATTTTAGGTGTTATAGAATGGTGGCAGATATTTTATCAAAGATGTTAACACCATGATCCATCATTTAGGAATCAAGTTAAAGTGATCCATTATATTGCATTACCTCTTGATGAGGTCTTGATGGGGATTAGTAGATACACCGTGAGAGAAATCAAACCTGGCCCATTATAAGCATTCTTTGCTACTAAAACTTCTAATATCACAACAATTTTGAAGTTCGAGAATATCCACTCAGACGTTACCGAGCTATGTCCGTGTAATTGTGTTTAATATGAGTACTTCTCTAGGCACACCAGTTTGTAGCAAGAAACAAAGTTGATGGACAAAAATGGTAAAGAGAATCGTTTTAGGGATTGGAAAGTCAATAAATTTAATTGGGCTGAGTCATCGTCGTAAATATCAGCTTCTTAAAGGTCATATTTAAAAAATTCTCACGGATATGAAGAATATCCATAGAAGCTCCTAGCCGGGTACGAACAAAAAATCAAAATAGAGGTGTTGGAGTTGGAATTGAATTGATTTGTTAGTATATTGTTGACGTTTAATCGTTTATCCCACACACGTTCATACTTTAAAGTTTAAACAAATACATTGTTTTTCAATTGCCTAATTGTGAAAATTTTTAAGTGTCTTTTTTTTAAAAAAAATTTAACAAATTTCATTCCTCCAAAATATCGTAAGCGAGCGTATAAAGTGCCTACCGAATGTACAGACCTATAAACAGAGTTGTATGAAATGTGGGTCTCCGTAAATACGGCAACCTCATTCCTTACTTACCGCAATGGACAACGGCAAAGGAAACCAGAATCGTACTTAAAACATTGACAGTGAAAACGAAACCGAAAGTCTAACTATTGAATGAAAAATTTGATCCTTATTCGGGTTCACTACGGGCTAGACCGTGAGTGACACCGATCCTATTTCCTATTCTTGTTGATGGGGCTCCATCCATTATCCCGGACTGAGCTTCTGTGATGACTTCTGAGCTTTTCTACCTGTCGTGTCTTCTATGTCCATCGGATCTGAACTTAGCAGCTCGCGCCTACGACGTTTCCCTCCTGGTTCTCCTTCCCGCGCCGTCTCTACAACTGATGTGGCTTGGAGTGCTAGCACTTGAAGACTAGTGGTTGTTGGTGTCATCTCTGGTAGTCCTATCGTTATTTTCTGCATGGGTTGTTGGAGCCGAGCCTCAGCGCGGCTAGCGATCTTCCATTGCGAGACTTTCTTCGCTTGTGCCTCTTTCTAAGAAGGTACATTAATCGAATCGTCCCAAAGAAAGAGAAATTGAACCTCTGGGAATTGGAATCTCATAGGGCACTTTTCTCAACATGGCCAAAAATGCCGCAGATATAGCAAAAGCATGGGAGCCGCTCATATTTAAACTTACATATGACCTCTATCTCATCGTGTTTCACTATCTGCCACTTCTTCATCAAAGGTTTTCCCACATCTAAGAATATCCGAATCCTCATAAAACCGTTGGTGGAAAACAGGTTGTTCTTCTCATCATATTCAAGGAATCAAATAACTGGTTCCACCATTGCCCGACTGACTGTTTCGAAGAAGGAACCTGCCGGCAGATTGTGGATCTGAAGTCAGAGGTCGACGTGATGTAGAGGAACCCCTTTTGGGTCGTCCTCCCCTGTCAGCTCATGAGCGATAAGGACACGGTTGTCAAAAAACCATGGCCCATGATCCATGACATGTCGCCCATCAAGATGATGGAAAATCTAAAGAGGAAATGCCTTTCCTCCAAGGATGTGATCTCGACGCCTTGTTCCGATTGCAGGTGTTGCCCAATATTCGATTCATCTGGGCAAGATTGATATCTTTCTTCGTGAGAAAGGATGCGACGATGCAAAATTCGAAACCCCACGTCGGAGGTTTCTCCACAATCTCCACTAAGGATAGTGCGACCACCGAGGGAATCAGAATCTCTGGTGTTGCCGCCGCATGAACGCCGGTCGGTGGAGTTGCACCGCTTTTCGGTTGCACTATCGGTGGCGCTGGGCGCCCAGTTTATGGTCCGTGCGATTGAGGCGTGTGGTCCCACCCGGTCTGAGGCAAGCTAGCACTCGAGGGTTGGTGTGGAGGACGAAAGTTCAGTTGTGGTGGCGAGGGGCACATGATGATGTTGGCAATTGTGGGTGGTGTTTAGTGATGATGGCGGTTGTGGATGATGTTGAATGATGATGGCGGAAGTGGATGGGTTTGATGATGATGGCGGCGGTGGATGGTGTTTAATGATGATCGCGGCGACGGTGAATGGTGTTTGTGATGCTAGGTTTGAGGATTGAAACTCTTCAAAAGAGTGCAGCTATCTCTCCTACAAAGAACAATCAGGACAACTAATTAATTCTCTGTAATTGACAAAGTTTTTTTTAAGAGTCTTTTAATTTTACGATTTGATCAAAAGTGATTTGAAATAGCAAGTACTTTAACAACGATTTATATTTTTTGAAAAAATATATTAATCAACTCATTACATTTTTTTATAGAAAAATACACATGTATACCCTTGTATTATATAAAATTTAAATCGGTAGTTCTCTATTAAATTTTAACCGATTAAACCCCCAAACTTCGATGGGTTTAACAAACATAACCTTTTATTAGTTTTTATATCCAAATTATTTTTAGTATTCTGATTATACACATCACATAAATTTATCTGTCTATGCGGCAGAATTATTTATTGATCGTAATTCCACTAAACTCAAAATTAATGTTTTAGGTTTTTATCAAAAAAAAAAATTTAATGTTTTAGGTAAATTCAAAATGATTTAAAGTTTAATTAGTTTTGAATTTTGAATATTAGGTTTTTAGTTATTTTGAGTGCCAAAAAAAATTGTTTCAAATATAACGGAGCAGCCAGTCAGCATATAATTTTGAGACGAATAATTTTATGTGGCGTATACAATCACTATATTAAACATAATTTGGATAGAAAAATTAACGGAATGATGCTTTTGTAAAAACCGTCAAACTTTAGAACGATTAAAATTTAGTAAAGGGTCGATGCAAATTTTGTATAATAGAAGTGTGCAAATTGTATTTTTCCTTCTTTGAATATATTTTCTATTTAGCTAAAATAATTTGAACTTTTGCACTTAGATCACTAAAGATTTGGAAAACTCTTATCCATGAAAAAAAAAAGACTTTGAAAAGGGGTCAAATCTCTTGAAGAGAAATCTCAAATCACCTCCAAATTCCTCTCAATTTGCCGTTCCGAAACTGGTAATCTCGTTGAAACCACCTCAGATCCATCACTGTTACTGTGCTCAAGTATATACTCGTGGTCTTTCCTTAAAGCTAGGATCGGCATGCAGCTAAATCATACATTAATACTACCTTTTTTGTTCTCTATTCAGTTTTCATGAAATTCAGCTGGTGTTTCGTTATAGAAGTAGTCTGGATCATCAATTTCAAGGTTACTACCAAGGATGATGAGGATAAGCAGTAGAAACTAGGAATTAAGCAAGTAGTAGATCATCTGTGAATATGAAAAACAGAAGAAATGCCAAGCCTTCAATCAAACAGGAGAAAATATACAACAATCAAATCTTCAAGCAACAACCAGAAGAAGCCCAGATAGAACAGGGGCATTAGCAAAAGATAAAGAAGCGAGTGGCTGGAATAGTATACGTTACTCAAACTGCGGCTGGGGGAGTGGTTGCATCGGCGGAGGGAGTAGTAGGAGGTTGGAGAAGAGTGATCTCTACATTGTCATGAACTCCTTGAAGAAGCAGCTCCCCATCGTAGGCTACTATTTTCCTCTTCTTTGCTGCCCTCAGTGTTCCCACTAACGCTTCGAAGATGTTGGCGCACCTTTCGTCATGGAACAACACTCCAAACGTCACCTACACCAAACAAACATCAATTTTGATTATAAACAAGATCAGTTCATCATGTACTGATCGATCGCGTTTCAAATTGTTGACCACTAATTTCTGATTTTTGGTCACATGGATCTGCTTTCCGTTGATTGAGTGAGAAGAAAAATTAGAGATCATTACATACAGATGACATAGCGTGATCCAACATCCATTTAACAAAAAGCTGTGGTCATCAGATTGTACTATTGTAGCTTGTTATTCTGGATCAACCAATTTGGGATCTATTTACAGTTGGAAGTTGCGATGACAGATTCAGAACTGAGTAAAGCACAAGCAATATTGAAGGAATTTCTGAGCTGGGTGGCAGATCCAGATTACATATTACAGATTATAGATGAGCTTGGTGAGAAATTGATAGAAGAAGAAAGGGGGCGAGTAATGATCAAGAAGACAATACCTTGAAGGAACCATCGGGGGTGGTGGTGCCGAGTCTGTGGATCTCATCTTTAAGGCGCTCCACCTCTTCTGCTACATTCATGGCTGCCCTCCTCTGACTCTCTCTCTCTCTCTCTCTCTCTCTCACTGTCTGTCTCTGTAAAAAACTCTGTATGTGTGTCTATCCCTGCTAGATTGGATTGCTTTCACTGGTCTTTTCAGCTTTTCTACTGTTGGAAATCTCCCATATTTTCAATTTTTTCCAATGAACATTTGATTTTATTCACCAAAGCCATAGATTAAAAATGGACATGACTCATGACAATGTAATAGGGCCAGCTTAAATACAAAAGCATAAGACCATAAAAACAAAACTAAGTGAATTCTATCCTCTTTGAGAACTTGAATCAACCTTTCTAATATCGATCCAAACGGTCGTGAATGTTGCTTGTCATGATGATACCTCTCTCTAAATTTCAGCTCAACGAAAGCTCTAAAACTACAGGATATAACTTTAAAACTGGAAATTTTTGACGATTATTTTTATAATTTTTTAATTATAATCAAGTTTTGCTCCCACAAATCATAACCCCAACTCTCAAAGTCCAAACGAAATTGTAGAAACCAAAATGCTCACTTAGTGTCCTACACAACTTCCATGTTATAAATTGTGATTTCAAATCTTCACAACACGTAAAACTGTTCTGAGGATAGGTTCAAACTCGAACAAAACAGCATGGGTTTACCTTTGAGCACAATTGAGACCATGTCGTTGATGAGGCAAAGCTACTCATGAAATTTGAGATCGCTTGAACAATTATATCCCACTAAGTCCAAGAAACAACTTAAAGTCTTAACGAGTTCACATTCGAGTTCTTTAGGCGAACTTATCCGAACAGTGGCAATGGCGCAGGTTTTAAGCACCCTAGGGCAACCAATTTAAAGAAGAAAAAGTTCAAATGAAAGTTTCAACAATGTAACAGTGAGAGTGTACAAGAATGTTTCAAGTTACCCCTGCAGAGCATTACAGAATTGATTCTTTCAAAGTCCAAAATTATGAACTACTACCTCAATTCAGTTTCTATTTGATTGAAAAGCAGTCAGTATTCATCCACCGAATAGGAATCCAGCAGCCTGTTCTTCATTCCCCTGGAACAATTGAAGCGCCTGAATCACTGCTTCTCTTCCAAACCCAAGTTCCACCAGCTTCCGAACTTTCGCCTCAAACTCAGCTCCCTGAAAATCAATTTATTCACATTAATTTTCTACTCAGTGAAGTAAAGCAACCGCACATCAACAGCAGACGTTTTACCTGGTTCATATTGCCTCCGCTTGTAGCTCCTGTCCAATTGGAAAAGGGTCAATATGATATCATCTCATCAGAACGTCTCAATTTGACAATGTTTGCTTACAAATTTATGAAATAATCTCAAACAAAGAATATACGAGTCAATCCTAATTTTATTTATTCAATTTTCTTAATTCGGAAATTATATAAACATGTTTGACGTATGTTGGCTTGGAACAAATGAAGGTAGCATGTTAGGGCATTTTGTTCCAGCTGCTCCTCGTCTGCGTGATATTAATTTTGATACTGCTCATTTGATTACATAGTGTTGATAGCTTCTTGGTTGTTTGTTTTCGGTTTTTGTTTAGTTTGTATTCAACTACACACTTAGAGGCTATAGCTATTCGATTCAAATGGAAAAAAGGCTGCAGCTGCTTGGTTGAATGGTGAGCCCACTAACCAGATGATGGTGAGCCTATTCAACGAAAATAAATATAAAGAACACTAACCAGATGGTGCGCCTACTACTTGCGCATCACTCTTCTTCCCAGATGTTGCTGCCACGGCCTGAAACCAAAACAGAAAACTATTACCTGAAGACCTCTTGGGCCATTAACGAGTTCACATATTCCATCTGCAGGTAACTATTAATCTAAGGAACTAAATAACCAAGTTTATGCCCCATTTCAAAATCCGTGTTCCGTGTCTAATTTTCTAACAATTAATAAATCAGATGATGGCTCAGCAACGTATAGACATAGCACCATAAGTGATACTAGCAAGCAACGACCACAGAGTAAAGCATAATGAATCAACAAGAAGAAGATAAATTACTTACAGGGCTTCCGGAGCTAGATGCTTCTTTGTAGCGTTCCTCATCTAAAAAACTAGGTGGAATGTCCTTCTCTGAAACATCAGTAGTTCAAGGACACCATAACCAATGAGTGGATAAACATTATAATAACAGGTATTTGCAGATGAACATATTGAGAACCATTGTCTAGTATATAACTATATGTAGTTTCAAGTACCCATGCAAATAATGTAAAGAGCCAGAATCACATAAATAGGCACAAATCACAGGAGTACCTTGCAAAAATGGTGCTGAAACTTCTCCACCGCCGACTCTTAGAACATTCTCGTTTAAATCGATAATACACTGCCGATAATGCATTAGGTCAGAAAATATCCAGGGGTGGAGGAGGAGGGGGTAAAAATGCATCAGAAAGTTAGGGGTTAGGCGAACATCCTATGTACCTGGTGCTTACGAAGCATGTCAAGTCCAAAGAGGAATTCCATGTTAGGAGAATCCAGTACCAAGAAGGAGCAAGGATAAAATATCGTGCCAATCTACAGGAGATAGCAAAGTAATCCAATGATGAGATATAGCTACCCGCTTCAAGGTACAAATCCATTGATAATAGCGTTAGCTAATTAATAAGGAGCTAAACGTTCTACCTTGATTGGAGCAACATGTATACGGCCCAATATCTCTGACTGACCAACACCATGAGCAATACCTTTGTAACGCTGGTCTAAGAGCCTCAGCAATCTGCATAGGTTGGTTCCAATAGTAAGTAAACAGAGGTAACTTAAAATATATTGCTTATGGCTATATTTACATCACAACTATCTCGCTTTTAAATGGGAAGTGAAAAGTTGGCTTACTGGTATATTGCCTAAATTAAATCCCTTGAATTTCTACACGGGGGATACTACAAAGGTTAAAGTCTTGAATGCTACTACATATTGAGAATACATAGATGGGATATAACGTGCAACATGTATATCAAGAATCCACAGAATGATCAATCTGAGCATCACATACCCACATTTCTCAGCACAGCTTTTTGATATTATTGTGGACTGAGCGCCACTGTCAACAAATGCCTATAATGAAGAAAGGTAGATATATTACGTTCCATGCTTCCAGCATAATCAAAATAACAATCATACAATAAAAGCATACAAAACATAAGCAGAATAGCAGGAGGAGGAGAGAAAAAAGTCTTCTAACAGATAACAATGGCTAAATTATCGCCATATCCTGGATAAAAACCTTAGGACCAGCATTATTTATAATAAAAAAAAGAATAGTCAAATTTATCTCTACCTTGAGAGGAACACCATTGACCTCCATATCCACGTATAGCATAACCTGAAGCATTAAAAAATAATCAACACATATAAAGTGAATGGCAGTGATAGGGCTAACAAGGTAGCTGAGGTTGAAAATCATTCTTACCACCCTAGCAAAAGCCTCAGGATTATGTTCCAGCGCTGCTTCCCAGTTTTCATCAATGCCTTTCTGTATGTGTTCATCACAATTGCGAATATTAAACTAGGACAAAAAGTGTATTGAGATTTTGCAAGATTTTTGGAATACTTAATAGTCGAGATCTACAACATATCAACTGAACAGGAAATAATAAACGTATGGGTATTCACAGTTCAGCAATAGATAAGCTTGACATTTCATTCATCCAAGAGTGAAGGAAAACATCTATGAATGCTAGTTTCTGTCCATCACAGTCAAATCGCAGAAACAGACCTGGCGAATGGCAGCTTCAATTTTCTTCTGGGCCTCAACATCAAAAGGATCCGCCTCAAGAAGTGCCTGGTTGAACAAACCAGAGAAGAAGAAAAGTCAGCTGCTAACACATTCTTACTGAAGGCTTATGTGGCTACCACATGCATAATCATCACTGCAAATGTTAGAATTTTGTATACACATTTTACCACAAAGTCATTCCCTTAGGCAGGGGAGTCCAAAAGGATTAAGAATAGCATTTATATGAGCATCATAACTTCAAGCCCTCGACATGGCAATAAAAATAATGGCAAAGCTAGAGAGAGTGACTTACAAGTTCAGCCTCTTGTCGGCGACGTAATTCAGATCTTTGCTGCTGGCGCAGCTTTAACAGCTCCTGAAGTCTGTTGAGATCATTTCCGACAACAAGTTGTGCAAGTTCCGGGTCAGCCTGAGTAGTGTTGAGGAGACCCAAAAAGAGAGGAACCACGTTAGGCCATGTAGGAAAGAACAGACTAGGCATACAAACCTCCCTACACTGTTTAACACTTCCAACTATAGAGGTTAATGAAGCCCAATAACAATAAAAGATCACCTAGCGGTATCCTAATTGCTAAATAGCAAATGGCCTTTCAGTGACTCATACACTAGAAAGTTTAGACGGACAATGCAAAGGAAAAATATGAAGGGTGGGAAAAATGTACAAAAAGGAATCTCAAGCTTCCACCTTCTAGAACTGAGGAAATCATCAGAAGGAAGAACCTTCACATATTAACAGCATGAAATTGAGAATAAATCAGCAATCTACGCATGCATTTGAAAGGAAAGACTCAAGATTCAAGCGAGCTCCAAAAGAAAGATAACTTACCTGAAACAGTTGGGACATCAAATTGGGATCACGCCGTACTTGTTCTTGAAAGGCTGCAGCATTCTCTGAAGGGTCACCGGGATTGGACCTCATGTCATTTGACTGAGCGCTGAATCAACAAAAAGTTTTTGTCACGTATTAAACAAGGAATAGACCACATCAAAATATCTCAATAGCAAACAGGCATATATCATAAACGCATAGAAACTAGTTCTTGCGAAAGCTACAAATAAACTCATGTATTTCATCTTCCATTCCTCAACACATTTTGTTGAGGAATACGGTAACCTAATACCTACAGCAGTTCAATTAGAAACACCATCATCACAAAAGCCAATCCAAACCACAAGTGATTTATTATCCAGGGACAAAACTGGATGAACTTACGTGTGCCTCTACAGCTGTTATAGTTGACAGGAAAAAGGTTGCAATAACCAAGTATACCTGGGTGCCCTGGGAACCATCATGATCAAATCATCATCTTTAACACCGAGAGCACTCAATTTTTCAGCATTCCTTATCTCTCTGCCATTATATAACAACTGTTGTTGCTGAAGGGGGACCTGAGTCTGTCAAAACAAGAAGAATGATGATCATGGAGTATAAGTAACATTGGCTAGTCAGAGCACCCCAAATTTTCGATTGAGGTAGCTAACATTGACTAAAAGAAACTAAAATTAGAAGAAGAAAAACAAGATGAAATAAAAAATCACACCTCCACTTCAAGCAATGCTTTTATGTTTTCAACCTGCATTCAATCAAGAAGACAAAAAAGATTACAATGTTAGGCAACGTAGGAAAAAAAATGAGCCATAAACAGTAAGCTTGAGAGACGAGAGTAGTTACAGTCTCGTTTGGATCAACATCCAAGGAACTGATTTGTTCATCAGAAGTCATTATAGTGATCCTCATGGTTGCCAAGATGCACCTAACATAAGAAACTAGGTGTTTCAAGTATCGATCAAGCTTCCCAAGTATTTTTAAAGAAAAAGACAATCACAACTCACGACATTCATGTCCACAGATGCAAACAATCGAAATTCAATCCCAAATGTACAAAATCACTAACCAACAATGAACTTGTCCTCCGCCTCTACTTGGTGTTCCTTCCGGTCTCCAAACCCCGAGAACTAAGCCGGAACAGTAGGTTTAAGTAAGTAACTCAGGGACTCCCCAATTTCCACCCTGCACAACCGAAAGTCGCCGTTTCAGCTCCGAGAAACGGCCAAGATTTGGAAAGTTTTCGATCGAGTTCCTGAATTTCACTCCGCTCGCCAGAAGTGTAGAAGAAGTCTCCTAGTGTAAATCGAATCGTGAAAGTTGTCTCCGTGAAGTCTCCTCCGAAAAGTGGAACGCTCTCCCTCCTTTCTCTCCCTCTTAATCGCAGAGAACAGAGGAGGATGGGTATTGCTTACAGAAATGTCTATTTTATTTTTGTATTATTTGGTGGGTAGCCCACCCTAGCCTTCTTACGGCGCAAGCCAACTTTGTCTTACACCATCCACAAGGGTTAAATCACTCAACTTTGGACTTTTTAAGTCCATTGCGTTACGAGTTAATCGAAATACAATTAATAAGATTTTAAACTCTGTTTAGTAAGTGGATCATAACAATTATGATACAAATAAATGCAATTAAAAAAGCTATGATGAACATGTCATAAAATTAATTGTCACATAAGTAGGAATAAATATAATTAACATGTGTGTCCAGATTACTTCATCATTTGAATATACTTGACATCGGGCCTTAGTGATTCATTGGATTGTGAGTTGGATATGTCATAGGTTATTTAATCTTAGATAAGTCAGGTCATAAACGAATATCGATTAATTGGGTTGAGTCGGTTCATTAGATCGAATAATAATACTAAAATAATGAAACTTAAAGATATAACACTAAGTAATATATCGAAACAATCGCCGCACATCGGATGGGCAATTACAAACTAGTTGGTGTGGTATTATTATGAATTATATGAATGCAAATATTGTACAATGGTTTGTCGTTAGAGACGTTTACAGTAATTGGTAAACAAGCTACCACAATCACAAGTGTTGAGATCAAATTAATTACAAATAATGAAAAATTTGTTCTAAAATATAGTTTCCTCCATTCAATTCTCTCAATTCAGTCAAAATAAAGTGTTTTATGAGATTTATTCCTCGACTCAACTCTGCATTTAAAATAATTAATTTTTCGTTTTTTCTTTATACTTACTCTTCATCAATGGCCAATCCTTCCTTGTACTCGGCTAGTTTGTGCTGCAATTCATCATTCGAACTCTAAAACTAGTCAACGGACATTGTCTCTATACCACGACCAACCTCATATGCCCACATAAATAATCCACAATCGGAGACCTTATGTTGTCAAAGACAATAATAAATTGGCACACCATCGATAAATATACAAAAAGAAATCAAATGCAAACCCAAATCCACTCACCTTCCACAAGAGACATCAGTAGGAACTCCGACATAGGTTCTTCCATGTCCCAAAACCTCCACGATGGCAGGTTGTTTGTGCCCACACTATTGCTGATTTGAACTGGTTGACTTGTAAGATAGATTGTTAAATCTTTCCATCATGCCCAAACAGTCTAAACTCTATTTTTTTAATATTGTTGGCGATGTGAAAATAAAAAATACAATGGTAGAACAATTTAAATAAAAAACTCCCTAAATTTTTAGATCTAATAAGTAACGAAAGCGACAAAAATAAGTGTCGACACAATAGAAGAACCCTAAACCCTGTTACGTCGGCACCAACAACACCAACAGGGTCAATAGTTATTGATCAGGGAACATAATGGGGTTATTAAAAAAAAAGAAAAAGGATTGAAGGATGGGAAGATAATGAATAATGTAATTTATTAAACCAAATTTTTTTTTTGTTATAATATTAATAAGTTCAAGTATGATTGACGTGGTAGAAGTCATATGTATATAAAATAATAATTTTGAAATTTTAGATGAAATTTATTTATTGAATGAATGTGTTAAATTTAAATTTTAAAAAGATCACAAAATTACCATCGATATATAAATAACTAAAATAAAACCCACTTAATACCCGGATCATTGATTAGCCTTTGATATTCACTAGCATGCATATGGGGTTCTCTAGCAAACATTCGAAGCTAACTACTGGTGGCCAATCCGTCTGAAGAGTTACTGGCTGCTGGCACTGTGGCCTGCGTTAAGTTTTTTAACTCATAAATCTCCCCTCTTTTTGACCTCGTTAATCTTCTTACTTTTCCTGGTCTCCGTATCTCGTCTGAAATCTTCATCTAAAAGCGACCGATTTCACATACTTGAGTCACTTATTCGTAGCTTAGGTTTTATCTCCGAACGCATTGCGGCTCTGATTTCATCATAACACTCATCTATGGCGGTTGCTTCTTTAAGATAGCGATCTTACCCTAGCGACCCCGGTGGCGATCGAATTTCTTTTCAACTTTCCGGCAGCTCCATTTTTATTGTGGTGAGCGATCCTTTTCGGAATCCGCCTTCAATGTCGACATAGATTTCCTTCTCGATTTGAGTCCGTGGCCCACGACAGAGGAGAGGAACTGGAGTTTGTAGCCCTTTTCTGTTCTCTTCTTCATTGATTTCGCGGCTTCGGGGGTTGTATTCTGAAGCTACAATGTCGAGCACCCAAGTGACGAAGTCGGTGAGGTACAAGACAGGAGTCAACAAGCCTGGCACTCCTGGCCGTCTGTCACTGGTGTGCTTACTCTGCTTCTTCATTGCGTCCTTTCTTCCCACTTGATCATTCAGTCATGAGCTGCATAGGAATTGTTTCTGGAAAAGATTACTATAATGGCAATGCGAGACATCTTGATTGAAGTTGATCATCATGGAATTTGGAAACTTATTCTACTCCGCATTTCTTTGTTTTTGTTTCTCGTGGACAGATTAATCAAAGGTTGGTGTTTAGGCCGAAACATCCAAACTCTGGATCTAAGCTTGACATGGAGTTCAAATACATTAAAAGTATACCTCTTTTGTTTCTCTGCCGTCCTTCTGTTGATTGTAATATACTTGCGGGGTTACTCACCCTTGCACGGAATGCATAGATCACAGGTACACCAAGGAAGGATCAAAAAAAGAACCCATGCTCAATCTCACCTCAAATCAGGTTTCCTCTCCCTCTACTTTGTGCCCAAGCTTATATTGTTTTTGTTTGACTGATGTCGTGACAAGTTATCCATTTGTTGCTGTTTTTTTTCAGGGCGTGAGTTATATATTCGAGTTTGACAGTTATGAAGATCTCAACATTTGTAGGGAATTTCTGGGTAAGCAGCAAGTGTCCTCGATCTGTTTCGAGTATTGAAAATCTTTCCTTGAGACTTGACAAAATTGTTTGGAAGATAGTAATCACTTTATTATGATTAAGTTGTAGAAGGCTTTACTTGACATGCTTAATCTTACTGTTTGATTGTAGAAAGCATCAATCATAACCGAGAAACTGTTACTGTTATCTGATCATATACAAAATTGCAATGCCATTTAATTGTAGAGTTGTATCATCTCAATGAACTTAAGAGTTAAGACACAAAATTTTTAAAATATATTAGTCTATCAGGCTGTCATCCATGCAGTGAGTATGTTTATCGTTAGCTCTATATTTGAATTTCCACGAGTGCACTAGTCCCATCACCCAATTTAAAAGAAAGAAAAAGTATTTCAGAACTGATGCACATATCCTCCAGGATTTATTTGACTACCTTGGCTAGAACGTAGGTGTATGAATACGCAGAAATTTTCTCTTCCCTCCAAGGTAGTAACAAATGGAGGGGAGAACTGGAATTCTGATTCGGTTGAGGGTTTGACACTGTTTTGAACCTCGAATCATACAAGCCAAAAACATTGTATTGAATGAGGAACAAATCATCGTTTTGGTAATTAGGGAGGTGCTACTGCTAGCTATCATGAGTTTGCAAAGTGAATTGTCAGAGCCTACCTGCTCTACCTTTCTATTGCATTTCATTGTAGGACATGTGAAACTCGTTGCAGTGATCACTAAAGAAAGATATTTAGGGTTGGTAGGATTTTTGGGATGGGAGGTTGGATGGATTATTGATCATGTCTTATATTCTTACTTGATGATTTATTATCATTTGATTTTGTGAGTTTTATGCCTTGTGGCAGGAAGAGCCCTTTCAAATCCAACAGAGACTCCAAATGTTAAAGCCGATTCACAAGTTCCTTCAAACCAACCTGGTACAGATGAATTGCTTTCCCGTGTGAGACTGCTGCAGGACAATAGGTGAAGTCAATCTATATGTTCTATATGATTGTTGGGATATTTCGAAGTTGCTAGGTTCAGCTTGTTTTTCCCGGCAGGCTGTCTTCTTAGTTTTGCTCTATTATAACATCTTGGACGTATCATATTGTAGATGATATAGATTTTTTTCATCTTTAGTTCTGCTTTGCACATAGACATTCTGAAAGGAATTAACTGTGGAAATGAGCTCACATCCTCATATTTTTAACGTGGGTACTAGTTGAAATGAATATTTGAGCGTGCTATGTAATATACGTTTGCTCCTTGCACCAATTTATTATAGACTTAGTCTTCATCAGTATCTATGAAAACCATTGAACATTCTGTATAAGGACCCCATATAGTTTTCTCATTGATCGTTTTTCGGTTGATACTATTGAAAATGGGTAGTAATATTCTATTCAGTTTATTATCTTTCCTTAAATCCAAGATGAGTCCCAAAGCTGCTACTTATACTCATTTTTCTCTCTGCCGCTTGTTTCTAACATTGTAAACTTATACTACACAGTGAGTTGCAAAAATTGCATAAACGCTTTGTGGGTGATGGAGTGCTGACAGAAGCTGAATTCTGGGCTACGAGGAAGGTTAGCACAATTCGCATTTGTATTCATATGATGTTTAGTTGTTTGGTGTATCAGTCATTATTTGAAGTATTGGTCTCTCTCTCTCCTTGGGAACTTAGTGCCCCTTTTTATCCGATCTTGTAACTTCGGTTTTTGGAAGCCAACATATGTTGCGGATAATGGTGTAATAGAAAATGGCACACTGCTATGTTCTTGCAGCAATTGCTGGAGAAGGATTGCAACAGGAAGTCAAAACAACGAGTAGGCCTTAAAAGTTCTATGTTGGCCGAGGCAAAGCCATTAATCGACGGTCGAGTACAATGCTTTATCCCTCACACTTATGGTCTTTTATGCTGTGATGTGCCTGTATCTCACCCCATTCTTATCTATGGCCGTGGTGTATTCACTTTTTCATTGCTTCCTTTGTCCAGACGAACAGGGTTACGTTTAATTTGACACCAGAGATAGTCCGTGAGGTATGTCCACTGTACTGCTTTTCCCCACTTCAATGATTCCTTGGTGATATTGCTCACACAAGTAGTTCAAATTATGTGCGCATTGTCTTCCATCAGCAGGCTTGTTCCTCTTGCATTTATAGTTGATGGTGCTATTTTACAATAGAATAAAAAAATTAGCCTTGATCTTATTTTCTTTGAGCACATCATTTGGCATTCCATGCTCGTAAAAGTATTTACCACTCCATGGAAAATATAGTGTCCTCGATTCCCCATAGGACTTTCAAATCCTCATCCAGTCACTAAAATCCAAGTCTCAGTCACATGAACATATATATTTGTGGTTGAACTGCTCTATGCATTCATGTCTCTTCTCTTTATGTAAGTTGCCCTTTAGATTTTTGCAGAGAAACCGGCAGTTCACCAGGCTTATTTGGATTACGTTCCCGGTAAGGTAATAAAAATTCTGAAGAACTTCTATTATGATGGGTGCTTGTCCGACAGTAGCTGTTTATGTTTGTACATGATGAATGGGCTCTATATTTATTAAAGATTGTTATTGTCAACTTCCCATGCCTCAGTGTGGGGGCACTATTGATTTATATATTTGTTTTTATCCTAATTTTTCCCTTTCTCTTGTCGATTTTTTGTGGTTCAAGATGACAGACAAGGACTTCTGGACTAAATATTGTAGAGCAGAGTACCTCCAGCGGTCAAAGAACATTCAAGCTGCTTATGCAGAAGCCGCTGAAGACGAGGAGCTTGCTCTTTTTTTGAAGCCTGATGTCATTTTGGCCAATGAAACTCGCCGGAAGGTTGGTTCTATTCAATCCTGGCTCCATATTCTTCTTGAGGATCAATCTGAATTTGACATATTATTCTTGCATCAGATCAGACGTGTTGATCCAACACTAGACATGGACGCTGACCTAGGTGATGATTATTCACATCTTCCTGTAAGTTGAATAGCACCTCCCTTTATCTTGTATAACTGGTTTTAATGTGGTTAACTAGCGTTTCCATTCAGTTGCACATACTTTTTAGTTCTGCTTCTGAGCCTATATTCAAACCAGCTGGGTCGACGTGCCTGCTCAGCTTTCATCTTGTTATGAAGAACTCCGTCTGAGCAATACGACGGCCTATTTGCTCATGTTTATTTTTCAATGTTTTTTTGGCTTGTTCATCATTAAGTCTGTTATTCTGTAGTGGAATCGGTATTGATATTTGATGTCACGTTGGAATTGGAGAAATCTCCAATGCTACAATTTGTAAATTGCTAATATCCTATTTCTCAAAGAATGCCAGGTTCATAATTTTGATTATCGTTAGAGATGATGTAAAATCTTTCAATGCTATGATAGTAGGGCCATTTGGATGGTAGGAAAAAACCCTATGAACTAAGTGGAGAGAGTTTATCAGACAAATAATATGTTCACCTCCCTCCAGTGAACTTCCCTCGAAGTAGAAAAGCAAACAACCTAAGAGGATCTCTGTATTAAGAGTTGTGTTTGATAAATTCTGACGCTAGCTTTTTTGTCAGTCATGGTTCATATATCAAAGATAAGTACAAAAGTCTCCACTTCTCGCATTTTTACATTGTGGGATGATAATGGAAATGTACTACTAGTGCCACTCGCCTACTCCTAATATCCAACTACTGCTAACTGAAATGAAGTCACGGCTAATTCTTATAATGAAGTGAAAACTTAAATATTGTAATAATAATGATAGTAGTAATAATAATAATAAACTTGATTTGCTGTCCTTAGTGTCCTCTAGCCACGTGGCTTTCTGCGTTGTAAGTCTGGAGTGGCTTATCAAAAGTCTAGAATAAGTGTTTGCTTAGCTAGAAGTTCAAGTGCTGGAAGAGAATTTGTCTGCTTAGGAATCTATTCAATATAATGAAATGGGAAATACAGAAGACGGTTTGGGTGGGCTTGCAAACTAGTGAGTGTGGATCCTTGATTGAATTCTGCACATCCCCGAGAACTTGTGGGGAATGCCGTGCATGGAACTTGAGGGAATGATTCTTGAGTGTCATCTACTGGTGTTATATAGAAATCTGTACATGCAATGTCTGAGAGATGATTCAGGATGAAGTTTATCATTAAGTTTATACTAACACTCAAGTTAGCAGAGATTTGGTGCTATTTAATCCTGCACTTTCCCTCTCTGGATGTTGCGTAGAAATTTTTCATTTTTTTTGTGTTGAGTTATCGTTCTGATTCTGATCATCTGCATAAATAATGTTCTATTGTGGGAAACAGGGTCATGGGATTGCCCGCGATGGTGTCAAAGAAGTACTGGAATCAGAGCAAGAAGTAGACAGAAGAACTAGAACTTTACTGCAAGACCTTAACAGGCACGCATCTGTTGTTCTTGAGGGAGCTCCAATTGGCAAGTGTCTCCATGAAGTTCTGTTATTATTTATATATTCCACACCTGAGTTTTTTTTTATGTTTAAAGACGTATGACTATGACTCATGCAGATGAAGAACAGTTTAAAGACACACAAACTGTAGCAGAGGCACTTAAACGATCAAAACAAGGTTGGTAATCATTATTTAGGTGTTGTTTGCTTGCTGGGGTTTGAAAAATCATATGTTTGTGAAAAGTTTGCTTTTGAAAATGGTGTATTTGAGAATATGGTGTTTTACTGATATGGTTGTTTGGAACCTGAATTTAAGGGTGATGGTGTTGTCAGTAGTGTGCCTAAAACATAAAGGGGTCAAAACACAAATCTGAAAACCCACAAGGCTAAAAAAAATCAGCTTTGAAATGAGGGGTTTGAAATATAAAAAAATTGGCCCTAAACTCCAACTCTGTGCAGAAAAACAATGGTTTTGCTTAAATTAACCATTTCATCCAAAACCCCAATTTCAAACCCCAAAAAGCACACTACCCTTTACTTAATGTTCTTCTATGTTGGTTTTCATCAAATATAGTGCTTTCCTGTCATTCTTTGGTGCTAGAACATAGCACGGATAGTGGTGATGGGGGCAAGACGGCAGACCAAGAGAGATTAAAGAGGATGATATCCCAAGCAATGTCAATTGATGATCTTCAAGCATCAAATGATCACCATCTTGCGCCACTCTGCATCAAGGTTATACCCCTTTATCGGTTATGTCGCTGCTTGTTAATTATTCCATTCAGTTAAACTTATGCTTGATTTTGACAATCAGGACCCCAGAGATTATTTTGATTCACAACAAGGTGGCACATATAGAAATTCCAGAGACTCGACTGGTGGAATAAAGGGAAACTTGGGTAGCCAGGAAGCATACTCTTCATTGAGGGACTCCATCTCTCGTATTATGTCTATGGGATTGAATGATCCCATAGTTACATCCGATGTAGCTCTTAAGGTAATTGTCCCTATTAAATAGGGGTAGTGGTGTTGCTTCTAGTCTCTGAATCTAGTTACATTTGTTCTCGTATAGGTTCTCTCCGTGCTGACCCATAACATCTCAAGCACAAAGTATAATGTGGGGAAGAATCCCGGTGAAAGTCTTTTAGACGGTCTGCCACCCCCAGTTAGGGAGGAGTTGCTACATGTAAGTGCAATACAAACAGTGATTAGGTGTCTATTAGAACGTGTGTTGCTGCTTTTCACCTCATATGATAGTTTGGATGAGCATGGATGGCTCTTTGCTTTTGGTGAGAATACTGGTTTCATTTGCTACATTGTGGATTAGGTATCTGATGATCTGATTTTTTTTTGGTTGTTAAACTTGTTTCCAGCATTGGATTTCAATTGAAGAGTTGTTAAAGCATTTTTGGTCATCATATCCGTTAACGACCCAGTACCTTAATACCAAGGTACTCTCTTTTACATTTGCGAAAGGAGTTGACTTACTTTTTTAATAGCTGATTGATGGATACACGGTTTTTGTCCCCGGACATCTCAGCTTGGTTAATCCTGGCTGAAGAGACACCGAAGCAAAATAGTTCTTCCATTATAATATTCCCACTACCCAGGAAGTGAGTAATAGTAGGAAGAACAATGAGTTGATGAAGGCGACTCTTCTGGTTATTCTCTTATGCCGCCCTGGAAAGATTTGTCCATCCATCATGTATGGAGTCTTTGTATTCCCAGGAAATACTTCAACGATAAGTGAAGGTTTAGAAAGCTCATGATTGACCTGGTTCTGCCTGAGAATGAATGAAAAGGGCTATCCTGTACCTTGTTATCGTTTTACTTGTATATAATCGAGGTTTCATTTCCAATTATTTTCAGGTAACCCGATTAAAAGATGCAATGTCAAAAATTGATTCTCAGCTGCAGGTAAACTAAATATTAACAGCAATATATGAAACAAGACCTTTTTCCTCTGTATATGAAGCTGACTATTCCATTGTCTCATTACCTACTAAATTCAGAAGTTGAAGGAAGCTGTACAGCCAGACATCCGGCATCAAGTTACACTTCTTATCCGGCCAATGCAGCAGGTTAATAGTTAATACTTGTATCCACAGCCTTAAAAGATAGATGATGCTTTTGTGTCTTTCGCTCCTTATTCGAAAATATGTGGAATATCGAATGGAAAGACTAGTCTGTGGAATAATTTTATATAAATCCAGTGATGTTTGCACTTTGATGTCACAATTGGATGCAGGCGCTAGAGGCAGCAATGCAGCATTATGATGCAGATCAGCAGAAGAGAGCGTCAAAAAAACCAAATGGGTACAGTTGAGATGATGAATGGAACAACAACTCCGGTTAATTATTTTGCATCTAGAGAAAGAAAATCAACTGGTATGTTGGTTGAATCAATTTTGTCGATGAAAGCTGTTACATTGTACAAAACTATATCTTTATTTAAAGGAGGAGAATAGAACTATAGCTCATTGTGGTCTGTGGAACACTTGTACAAGACCTGTCAAATCATAAGTAGCCCGGCTGGTTGGCTGAGAACTCTTTGACAAGGCCCATAGTATGTATGTCTTTTTCCTAGCACTCGTCGCCCTCAACATTTTGTGCTTTTGCATGTGCCCTCTAAACCTACTTACATTTCCCTTTCCTTCGGGGCCTGCATATTTTTCTTACAAAGTTCGCCTAATGAGGACATTACACTACATTCTTTGATCTGTTACATAAAACCCAGATATTTCGATCATTTGGATGAGTTATTTCGATCCAAATAATTTGTTTAACGTTGAAAATAAAATTTATAATATTCTGGGTAGAGTTATTTGAATTGAATCGAAAATGAAAAAAAATCCCTAACAATCAACCAAAATCGCAGATCGTAAATCATTCCTACCTCTTTCTTCTTCTACTAATAGGCGCATGTTGTCTTTCATCTGGAAAATTCACTCATCATCACCATCCAACTGCTCTCAATCGTCGCCGCCTGTATCCGTCCGACCGACTGCGCTCATCTTCTACTTCATCCCCTCCGTTTCTTTTTCTTTTCCCCGTAGGTAAATTAAACTGAATTTCCCCAAAATTTCATCATCATCATCATCATCATCTTCTCCCTCATCTCCTCTGTTGGCTTTTCTCTCTTTCTCTGTTTATGTGGATTGTGATCAAATATGTCTGTTATTTGCTCATGCAATTAAATTCTATTCCACTACCTTTTGACTGTGCAGGGAATTTCAGTCAATTTCACTCGGTAAATTGTAATTTAACTCGGTTTAATGCACTGCTGATTGACACTGTTTTCACAGGGGAAAGTATCATGTGAAGGATAGCCAATCTATAGTTCTTAGTAAAGGGGTTTCATTCATTCACCCGATGATCAGTTCTTGGGTCAGTAAGGATCAAGAGACGTAAATCAGAGAAAGCAGCTTCTGTGATCTTGGACTTTTATGCTTTTAGTTCCCATCTAATTGCTTAGATTTGCACTTTGCAGTTAGTTTCAGCCAGGATGTAGACAATGTGGAACAGCATGCACGGATTTGAAGGGCTGGCTTCCAGGAAGAATCCGCCAGGATTTGAAGCGCTGGCTTCTGTAAATTGCAGTTACTCTTCCAGGATTTGAAGGGCTCCCGTTTTGTTTTACCTTTCCTCTTGCAGTTATTCTTCCAGCTGGCTTCTGTAAACTGCAGTTATTCATCTTCGTCCTTCAAGCATGGGAAGTATACTTCAGAGTTCAGAGCAACGCCACCATACCAAATCTTGCCTCCCCAGAGGAAAATATATTTCTTTCTGCTCAAGAAAGTGAATCAGATTCTTCCAATGCTACGTATTTGTCGCCGGCCGCCACACTTACTTTTATCGGATAAGTCCAATAGATAAAAAGTGATTAATTCGAACGCAACCTGTGACAAATGTAATAGAATATCCGTTGCCAGAAAGATAAGATCGTAAATTGGTGAATCAAGTCGAGGAAGAAGAAGAGTGACAATTAAAGTCGTGATTAATTACACTACTTAATCACTAAAACCCCATACAGCCACAACGATCAATCCCTCGAACCAAATCCAATGCCAAATTTAATTATAATAACAGTAAAAATCAGAAGAGAGGAGGCGGAGCAAGGAAGCCGCCTTTGAGGAAGGGACGGCTGTGGAAATCATGATCCTTCTGCTGCTGGAGGTGATTGATATCGTGAACGGTGTCCTCCAACTTGTGGAAGCCATCCTTGAATACTCCGAATCCGAACAACAATCCGATCAACACTACCACCAGAATCACGCACGTGCACATCATGCACATTCTCCCCCCGCAGCACATCTTCTTCTTCGACTGGAGAAATTTGGAGGGAAATTCTTTTAATCCGGAAGGCGAATTGAGGAAGCTAGGTAGGTTTGGGATCTGCTGGAAAGAAAGAAATAAAAACTGAAAGGAAAATAAGACGGAGGAGGTGGGAGGAGGAGGTGCCGTCACTGTCGCTCTCTCCTCCTTATCAATATGGAATTCATTTTAACGGTTATATCTCGCAATTCAAATTCCAATGCATTAAATATGATATTTTAATTAATTACAATAGTGACACCATAACGGTCCTAGTTAACCCTTGCTGAGGGAATGTGGCAGTTGATTTATGAACGATCGGTCTGAAACTATCATCTTGGACCAGAAGCCCACATTGCATTCAGCCCAAGTCCGCGATATTACTTCCGCCACCGAGCTCGCCGCGTCTTTGTTTCAGTATCAGCAATCAGGTATCAGCAGGGGAGCAGAGGGATTAGGGAAAAGAATTAAAGAATGGCGGGTTCAAGCAAAGAACTTTTGAATCTGGAGAAGGATGTGTCGGCTTTCCAGACTTCCCTCCTTGTATGTGGTGGTGGGAGGGATTCCACTGCTTCTTCTCAACCCAAAGTCTCTACTTCTGATGGAAAGCTTGTAACTGCTCCAATCCCTCAAAGCCAAGGTTATATAATATACCTACTACCTTTTTAACCTATCAATTGCTAGCGAGTTAGATAGAACAAGAAATTGAGGAGGCTCTGCATGTTTTTGATTGACTTTCTGTTAGTGTCTGCTATCAGTGGCCAACTTTAGCTGCTAGGTTTTGAGTTTTGAGTTAATTAGTGCCCTGTAGTGAGTGAATTAGGTTTACTTGTTCTAATATGCTTAGGTAAGTGTCAGTTTTTGGTATGTACAACCAAGCTTATATTAGAAACTGGGGAATATTGAGCTTGTTCATTTGGCAGCATAACGAAGCTTTTACTGAACATTACAGATGGTTTTGATGGCCAAATATGGTTCTTGCCTGTATTATTAGTTCTTGGAATTAAATAGAGGGACACTCAAGTTCATTGGCATGGTTTGCTGAAGAACCCGTTTTCCCCCAATTGCATGTTAACGTTATAGATCATTCCTCAGCTTTGCAAACCTGGCAATGGTTGCTTCTCTGCATATAGTTGATTTCAATTTCTGAAGGATGTGGATTCTCAAGTTAGAATGACATGTTAATGAATTACAAAATTGTAACGAATTGGGTCACATTTTCTACAAGTAACACTTGCTAGTAGAATTCTCACATATCTGATCCATTATGCTGGACGCTCCCTTTTTTAATGCGATTGCAGTCCTTGGAAAAGTTAGAGACTTTCTTGGAGTTTTTTCAGAAGCTAACCGACAGCTAGAGCAAGATGCCAAGGTTTAGTAACTTTAATAAGGACCCCTCTCTTTGAAGTTTAGGTGTTTAAATAGCATATAGTCTAACCCGTTTTGGTTCGTGGGTGAATTTGTAGGATGACTCTAAGAACTACGACATTGAAGCGCTCACTGGAAATGAATCTGAAGTCATTGAAATGGTACTAAGATACCCGTCTCTCTTTTGGCGACAGAAAATCGATGCTGCTTTACTTATCTGAATGAAATCATTGTTTTTTTCTACTAGGATTTGATGCTGGGTGTAGCAGAGCTTCGGAATGAACAAGCTTTGGCTGCTGCCGAAGCTGCCTTAGCTGGTGCCCAACCATCCACAAAACATGATGCTTGTAGCAGTGAGTCAGACTCCGAAGATGCAAGTGATGATGACGATGAAAGTGGTAGCGAGAATGGTAGTGATGATGATGGTAGTAGCAGTGAGTCAGACTCCGGAGATTCAAGTGATGGCGATGATGTTGATGATGAAAGTAGTAGTCTTGGCAATGACACCAAAATGGAAGATGCATTGAAGTTAAGGGGAGATGGTTCAAGTAGAGTAGTTGCCAGCAAAAGGAGGCCAAAGAAGCAGCCTAAAATTATTGAGCTGCCTTGACGCTGTAATGTAAATTAGTGAGGGAGAGTATATGATAGCAGGCGTTACGTATTTTATTGAACATACCAAGCTTTTGGTTATCTTTCAGTGCTATTCCTAATAGAAAAGTTGATCATCTTTTGTCAAGTCTGGTGAGTTGCAGTGAATAGCACCAGAGTTGCAGAGCAACCAACATGGATGGATGGATGAAATTGCTGTAACTAGAAGAAGATTTCACTCACAACTCAAACTCTTATATCCCCAAAAACAAACGCTAGCAGCTGACTAATGGCTAGAGAGTAATCTTTGTAAAGCAACAGTACAACAGAGAAGGTAGAGTAAATAGCAATAGGGGAATTAATCAGTATCAGGCACAAGCGCAGGGATTATCCACGACGACCGCCTCGTCGTCTCCGCTCCTGAAGAGTAAATAGCCGATGGACAAGCCCAGAACGATAGCCAGGAAAACGCCGCCGTTGAAGGACATGATGGCCAACATGAGAAAATAGCCGATCGCGGAGTTGATCCCGAAGAGGAGGGCTCCAGCTAGCTTGGCTGGCTGAATGGGGTTGCCACTTAGCTTGCGGAGGAGGAGGGGGGCGTTGACTAAAGAAGGAGGCGAGGAGGAGAAGGAGGAAGCGGCAAGAGCGGCGGCCTTGAATCGGAGGCGGCGATCTTCCATGTATTGATAGAAGGCGGAGAAGAGGAAGCAGGCGAGTAAAGTGAGGAGGTAAGAGAAGAGGGAGTCGGTTTTCCAGGAGTCGAAGAGGAGAGTGACACTGATTCCCCAGTACATGGTCATGTGCATCATCTTTGCAGATGGCGTCTGAAGCTTAAGATCGCCGATGAGAATTTGGAAGAGAATTGAGAGTGGAGGAGGAGAAGTGAAGATAGAAGGGGGCGCGTGGGCCTGAAGAAGAAGAGTAGAAAAAGAGACGATTTGGATCAAAATGAAATCATCTGCACGTGCAGACAATGACAATAAAAAGGCTGAGATTTTCTAAAGATGATCTGACGGCAGAAGAGAAGAGGAACAAAATATTCAAGCGGAGAGAGAAATTTAAGAATTAACTTTTTTATCTATTTTCCTCTTTTTCTTTCTTCTTCCACAGCATCGACGGAACGTTCACAATCCTTCATTTCCATTGCGTCTGCAATGAGATTCTTTTTCCTCTGATTTTCCTTTTGTTATGTTCTTCTCTTCACTCTTTGAACATGAATTCACTACCAGCTGCAACAACAACAACAGTCCAAGACTCCACCGTCGCCATCGAATCCCTGAAATCGTCGTCGCCGCATCCCTGATCTCTGGGTTTCTTTCTTAGAATCATTTGCTTCAGAATCATTATCTTCCTCTTTTTCATGTTTTCCCTTCTCGGGAACATCCCCTTCCTCCTCTTCCTGGGTTTCCTTTTCCGAATCATCGCTTCCTTTTGGATTTGTTAAGGAAGTCGGAAAATTTAGAGGTCTTTTTTCCCCATCTGGATCGAAAAGAAGGAGAATCGGAGAAGAAAGAGATAAAACAAATCATATTTAAATTTTCAATTTATCTTTCCGTTTGAATATTTTGTGAGTTTTTTGTCCAACCGATAGATCTGTCATGGACAATCCCAATCGTCGATCTGATCGTCTGTACTACAGGCGATTGGATAATCGTTACACAAGCTGCACTGGATTTGGATTCTTCCTTTTGTGGTCCCAGAATGATTTCATTTATTGGTTGGTTGGAAATTGCAATTCCGCCAGCTCGCCAGCCCGCCCATCCTTGGGAATTGGGATTGGTGGTCGTTTAACGGCACCAACCAACTAGGGTGAGAATCGGGCTCGGTTGAACTAACCGGGTATGTTGAATTTTGGTTTAGGTTCGGTCAGGTTTAATTGATTGTATTTAGGACGGTTTATGAATCGAGTTGAGCCGAACTTCATTATGCTCAAACTTGACTTGTTACTTTTTAGGCAAGTTCGAGATTGAACTCGAGTTAGAAAATCTTAGCTAAAGCCTGACTCGTTAACTTACCCTTGACGAACTAAATTCTAACTCAATTTAAACTTCACTCAGTAAATCCTTTAATCAATCTATTTTGAATTGATTTTTTGAACTTATACACTAAAAATATCACCAAGTGAAAGCTAAATGAGAAAATAACATAAAAAATAAAAAAATTTATTTTTCTCAATTAAAATAGTTAAAATTTAAATAACGCATCACTTGCCATTTCAATAGCACAATCACAAATTACATATGATTTATTTTATATGGTTTTCTAGGCAAAATACATGTTGCATTATTAAGTCTACTCATATACTTGAGTTAGTATTTGAGTTGACTCTCGATCTCAAAATTGAGCTAACCCGCGAGCCTATCGAGTCGAACATCTTCTAGCTCAAGATTGACTCATTTAAAATAGAGCCGAGTTAAAAAAAAATTCCGAGTCAAACACCTAGCCAAAAGCGAGCGGCTTGATACACCAACCACTCTAATTATATTTGTGTGGAACAATCTAAGGAGTGTCTGTGGGAGCTTTTACTGCATAAGTTGGAAACTGTGATAAGTGATGCTTTTTGCAGGATGAAAGTTCAAAATGCCATTGTTTTAGTAAAGCGATGGCGACTGTCTTTTGTTGTGGTGTTATAACTCGATGAATCAAACTCGAATTTCACTCTATTTTAAGTAAACAGTTAAACCTCGTGATAGGAAGGTGAGTTGAGATTGAAGAATCTTCGTACTTGAAACATTACATGTTAAGCATAATTGGGCCATCATCATTACTACAGGTACTTGTCACCAGATCGCTAGGATCCGATACTATAGGTTACATTGTAGATCTCTGGCATTGCAGAGTCTCCTACATCTCTCCTTAAACCTAGAGATTTGGTTCTAACATTCGTAGTGTATAATTTGGACACTTTTTTTAGACTCGAAACCAACATATAGGTATTGTGTGAGGGTTGTTTGGAAGACTTTGGGAAGAACTTTGGTTTTGGAGAGCTCCATTTACGAGTGTAGGAAAACTATGTTCAGATTCTTGTATGAAATGAAATACCATGTATTTGACTCTTTTTGTAGTGAAGCTAAAAATGAAAAAAGAGGATAATAAATCTAATTAATTAAGGAACTCAGTGTCATCCTCTTACACTCAAAATAACTCAGACCACCACTTTCATTTCAGATCAATCTCTACAACGTACTCCCATCACTTCTTCAACTCCTCCTTCCTGCTGAATGTAGCAAAACCACACCCGCTCTCCACCTTCCGGCGCCGCCTCTGCCACTCTCCATAGGCGGATCCTTCTCCTCCGTTGCTCCCTCTTCCCGGTGAGTACTCTACTCCCCTGATTCGTTTGCTTACTCCCAAACCTTGAATCGCCAAGCTTTTCTTTTTTTAATTTTCCCAATTTTGATTTGCGGTGTCTTAGGGTTCTTTTTGCTGGTTGAATTGTATCTTAGTTCTTGTTCGGAGATTAGATTCCTCAATTTAATTGGGAAATGATGGTATTGTGTGGTTTCTCCATGCTTTGAGGATGTCCTTATCAATTGGACCAAGTCATAATGTACCTATCCTGAGAGAAAAAGTAGGTTGCTTTTTACTTGCTGCGAATCCTGTTTCAATCTGGCTGCTTTCACTCTGCACTTTAGCGTCGTTTGGAGTTGGCCAAAATGGAATGAAATTGGAGGACTTTTTTTGGTGTTGACTGTTGAGTAGCTTGTTGTAACTTGGGCGTCTAGGCTAGTCCCTTCAATTTAATGTTGGCAGACCAAGACTTGCTTATTGCGTATCTATTCATCCGAAAGTTGAATTTTTGTAACATCTCATTGCAGACATGGACGGTCCAGGCTTGTTCCCGGCACATAGGTGCAAGACCATTCATTTGGTTGGTATTTTGATCTTACTCTCCAGCTATCTACTTCCTACATTGTTGGTATTAAGCAGCTGCATATTTCATCTGAAGGGTATCCAAGATGGCCTTCTTTCTTGGATTTTGCTAGCAAATCAAGCCATTTTGTTTTTATAAAAAACGTGCATCCAGGTCAGGCATGCCCAGGGAGTACACAATGTGGAGGGAGATATGAACTACAAAGCATACATGTCCCCCCAGTACTTTGACGCGGAGCTCACTCCATTGGGATGGGAACAAGTAAGGTTTTCTCGAGAATTTCAATTTGCTTCTCAAGGAAACTTGGATAGATTCATGATTGATATGAAGTTTTCACATAAGCCTTCTCTTTGTTCAGGTTGATAATTTGCGTAAACATGTACTTGCATCTCGTCTTTTGGACAGGGTTGAGCTGGTCATTACATCCCCTTTGATGAGGTAATAATGCCTGACTCTATTCTATTTCAGAGACAGCTTCTAGATGCATTTGAGCATGGACTTTTACCTTCTAGTCAATTTTACATTAGACTTTAGTTGTTCACTTCATGGTACGAATGGGTTTAATTATCTAGCTTGAGGAAGCTTCAGATGTATCTTTGATTTGATTGTGTCGGTGTTCACACAGTTGCTTGATCATTGTTTTGTTGATTTCTTCAAGGTATTGCTTCAGGACCTTTGGTAGACAAAGTAATTAGTTGTTTATTTCTATTGTAGATTTATGTTCGGCGACAAGCTTGATTTTATTTGCAGATTTTAGCTTAGCTTGCACTAATTTATTGGTTGGGTGAATCAAATTAATCTTACGAGGCTAGTAGGCTGTTAATACCAGAATGTACATTTCTAAATGACTTTGATCATCTCATTATGATTTATGTATCTATGATTTGCAGGACATTACAAACAGCTGTTGGAGTTTTTGGTGGTGGCAGCTACACAGACAGGGTAGATGGGTTACCTCTTATGGTGGCAAATGCTGGAAACAGTGGCCGTGCTGCTATTTCCAGTTCCAATTCTCCTCCGATCGTTGCAGTTGAACTATGTCGTGAACATTTTGTACGACTTGCACAACAACTTTAGTTTTTTATTAATCTTAGGCAGTAGGATCTTCGAATTACAAACCTACTTGGATTGTATCATGATTTATGATCTTGGTACTCAGGGATTTATCTAGCAATCTGATACTGGCAATGCCAATGATATTGTGTCTAAATAGTTGAAAATACTTTATACTTCTCTGGCTGTGAGTTTTAATAATTATTGGGTTTTCATGCTCATATAGAACTGTGCATTGGTTTCTCAACTTCTAAGCCAATATATGTAGTCTGATGCTATTATCTTGTGGTTGTTCTTTCCAGGGTGTGCATCCTTGCGATCAGAGGAGAAGCGTCACTGACTATCAATTTCTCTTTCCTGCAATTGATTTTTCACTAGTAAGTCAATGGATGCTTATTTATAGAACAATTCTCAAAACTAATGAGGCTTATACCTTGAAGTGACTGATTCACACATATTACAAGATTACTCATTTCTTACAGTCAGAGTAACGTCTGTAATTCTTACAGATTGAAACAGATGAGGATACAGTGTGGAAAGCTGACGTGAGAGAGACAACTGAAGAACTTGCAGCCAGAGGGCTGAAGTTCTTGAACTGGTTAGACTCTGCATATTCTCTTGTTGCATTCTTTGTCATTCATTCTTACTCTGTTGATGTTGTAAGAAGGTAATACCTAAGATAAGATATACCTTCTTCGGGCTTTCGCTGCAAGAAATGCCGAGCATAACCTCACGATCAATTGTTTTTCCTACTTTTATTTCAACGATATCTTTTTCTTTGCCGACTTGCTCTGGACTTGTAACCTTGTTTTAACCTGCTTTTACACAGGTTATGGACAAGAAGTGAGAAGGAGATTGCAATAGTTACCCACAGTGGATTTTTGTTCCATACTTTGAACACGTTTGGAAATGACTGCCACCCGTTGGTGAAAAAGGAAATCTGCAAGCGGTAAGTATTGCTTGCTGAACGGTGGCACTTGATTTAAATGTGATGAACTTTACTCTTGAAGCATGAGATCTGTTCAATCACCCATTCTGATATCTTGCAATTCATCAACGATTGTGATTCCTTGCACAAACTGTTAATCTCAAATTCCTATATTGGACTATGGAATTGGCTCTTCTATACTTTGTTAAAGAAAATACGTTGTGTTTGATTAGATGCCAAAGGTGACTTTGTCCGTGTCCTTGTTTGAACATGCAGCTTTTCAAATTGCGAATTGCGTTCGATGGTCATCGTCGACAGAAGGTGAGAAAGAGGGTGTGACATTTACCGAGATTCTTGAAGCAACTCGAATAATGTCAAGTTGGTTAGTTATTATCTGATGTTGATCTTTTTCTTGACAGTATGATTGGAACAGATACCTCAACAACCGACTATCCTGGAAAGACTCCTAATGAATAGGGAGATTCAGGTTCAAAGTACCGCAATTTCTGACCAAATAGAAAATGGTCTGCTTGGCGACAACGACGAAAAGAACATTTCTAAACTGTTGTGTATCAAAGTGGCACCCAACTGGGGAGGAGAGCTGATCACAAACAACAAACAATATTATGTGGCAATCAGATACATCTTTTTTTTCTTTATATTTGCGTCTAATGAATGTCTGAATTCAGAACCCTTGTGGATTATTACGGTATACCACTTTTGTTCCATTCTATAAGTTAAAAGCATTGCCAGCCAATTTCATGGGTTGCAGATTGCTTTTATTACTTTATAAAGTAACTGTTTCAAATGGGTACATAATCTTTTAATACATTTCTACGAGAAGCAGAATACTTATGGAAGAGTATTAATTTAGAGTATTAATTTGGCTTCAGAACATTGTGAAACAGGACAGGCTTCTTCTTCGTGTCTGCAAATAGTTGCTGCAGCCACAGAATACCATCAACGTACAAACTGAGTGAGAAGGGAACTAAACCCATTAACCATGAAAGCAGAGAGGTTTCTTTAAAGATTCAGTTGAAGATTGTTTTTACCTCGATTGCAAAAGCTAAGCGCAGGATAGTTGCTTCGGCCCATGGACGGCCGATCAGCTGCAATCCTATTGGAAGCCCTTGTTTATCATAACCCACCTGGAAATTGTGAAACAAGAGGCACTGAAACTCGAAAACACCAGAAATGCAAACAAACTGATGGCCAATTTCAATTCAGTAATGAAGTTATCGAATAAGAAAGAAGTGCACTTACAGGAACTGAAATTGCAGGGAATCCAAGAAGATTCGGTCCTACCACGAACCGCATAAGATAAGCTGCACGAAAATAATGTACTTACACATCAGTTACATCGATCATCATTGCACTTGAATCAATGCTGCCGAGCTGAAGAAAAATGCATCTATTTTTCCATTATTGACAGGTGTTAATGGACAAACCTGTGACCTTCATATCCGTCTCTCCATATTTAAGAGCACTAGGAGGTATCACCGGAGCTGTCATGCTGGAGAAATCATTTTGAATTGAGTAAAGCTAGCAATACATGATTGGGATTAGCAGAAAGGGAAAATATGGCTAGATGAATTATACACACCCAGTTGTTGGGGTTACGATCACGTCGACCTTTTTGAAAGCCTCCAGGTAATGATGCATTGCTCTTCGTCTGCAAATTCCAATAGAAATTCAGCAGATACGATTTCATCGACAATGACTTGATATGCAAGCAAGAATCAATCCAAATGTGGACTATCATAATCAATCTGCTGATCGGTAACCTCACCTAAGTCGCTGAGAAGTAACAAAATCAGCAGCACTAAATGATTGAAATAGTACAACATTCGTCCTGCTATCGTGTGTCAACAACTTCGCTTTCCTGCAATAGTAAGACATGTGAATGTGAAATTTACGAAGGTGGATAGGCAAGTTATTATGAACAAGATTTGCTTCTTTTCGGAGAGAAAATGGAAACTCGATATTCAAAGCCAGCCAGCCAACCAAGCTACTGATCTGTTTCATAACGAAAGTGAGAGTTATTATACCCGTCCTCGATATCAGCAGCCAATGAAGACTGGAAATCAGCTCCAATCGATACAACATGGGAGCACCGCATCTCGTCCAACTCAGGTATCACAATCTCTACCACCTTCATCCATATTAGTGGCAGTAAAAGTTATAACAGAACAAATGTTGCGCTTCTCAATTACAAAACACATCTACAGAAGGAGACTGATCAACTTACTTCACACCCATGTGTTTTTGACAGTAGATTAAGAGCATCCTCACACTTGTCAGAGACATCAGTTGAATGCACATCATTAAACCACTGCAATTAAACCATTACTTCAGAAACATAACTGGATTCCGTACTAGTACTATAAATCCACTTCTAATAAGAAAAGAAAGTTTCCAATCACCGATGTGTATTTCCCCAAACGCATTGACCCCAACGTAGATATACCCTCATGAGATGATAAATCTGGCAAACAAGGTCGGCCCTGCGAAAAGAATATGCATCATCAGATGATCAAAATGCAGTATGGAAACGATCCGGAAACAACAAACATGGTATCATTTTAAGACAGAATGTCTAGTATAAGCGGAGAATGTTGACAAAAAAAATGCATATTGACTCTAGGCCATCAAAGCCTTCACAAATCAAGATAAATCTTTTTATTTTAGGAGGGCAGCTATAAATTGTTGCAAGGGAGGAAACACTTAATCTCGTCAGCAGTTCTGTGGACATATAATATGTGTGAAGCTTCCGAACTTACTGGTCTCACGCTAATTCTGTCTGCCATGGAGGCTCCTAACATTGCCGCATACCTGATAGTCAGCACAATGTGAGATGAATTTATTCAAGCTGTACAAACTTCCAAGGATGTGGGTTTTCTTATATCATAGAGCTGCTAGATATTTATACATTCACTAGCTTCCAGAAGTACTCACACTATGATTGAATCCTCAACACAAGACGTAATTGGTCCTAGAATTGTGACATTACCCCCATCACAAAGTGAACTGCATGATATAGTACCAGAAGTTGTTGAGTTAAATACAATACAAGTGACCAAGACTCAAAATTTCGAGGCCAATTGATTCAACACTATTGTTATCAAGTCTCCATCCGCATCAATCAAATAATGCTTATTTAAGACAACAGTAGAACTGCTAAAGTCATATACCCTCCCATATCTGTCCGTCCATGTGTTGTTTTCAAGCCCACTATCCCGCAAAGGGAAGAAGGGATCCTCACCGAGCCTGCCTCAAAAACATCGAACATGAAAACTTAAGATTCAGAACTGGCAAACAGAAGAAACTGATACAGACCATTATGAATAAAAATATCTGCACAACCTCCGCCATCAGATCCTACGGCAGCACTACATATTCCAGAAGCTACAAGTGCAGCCGGGCCTGAGGATGATCCACCTGTGTATCTATCGGGAGCATAAGGGTTTCTCACTGTCCTGAAAGCCGAAACAGTTGTTAGTCTCAGTGCATAACATAAACAGGAACTGGAACAGGAATAGGACTTAGGAAATGAACTCACCCATGATTCGAATTGTTTCCGGTTGTTCCCATTCCTAATTCATGCATATTTGCTTTTCCTACAAGTATTGCACCACAGCTACGCAGCCGAGAAACACAAACTGCGTCCCTTTTCACAGAACGAACCTCGTGCAACCAAGTAGTTCCACCTGCCAAGTGTGATCCAAAAACGTTATAGTTGTTAACCAGCAAACCCATTTTATCATAGGATCTATGTCATCCTTAACAAACGGGGGATATGTACCTTTAGTCGGGTGTGGATAGCAATCTATGTCATCCTTGACTGCAATGAAGATGCCATCCAAGATGGATATAGGATTTCCTACACATCCCAAAGAAGTTACAAGAGAAAATCTTGAAAGTTCGAACAACCACCTGTAGACCAACACATAGGAGCATGGATGAGATATAATCTTGAAATACCTTCCTCAATCCTTTGAGTGGAAGCTGCAGCTTGTTTTCGAACATCGGCAACATCAAAAGAAATCAATAATGGTTGATGCGGCTCACTTTTACGCGACTCTTCTATAGCTGAGATGATGTGTTCTGCAGCCTATAAGATAGATGTCAGACCTTCTCTGTACTAGCATGAAACTAAACACCTGGACAGTTATTTTAACTTACCACAGAGGGGCTTATTAGCTTAGAGCGGTACGCATGTGCATAATCGCGAATCCTCCATTGCCTAAATGGGGTACTTGAGTCCACGTTCAAGTAGGTTGCAGGATCATAATGAGGAAGCGATTTCAAAGCTGATTCAACTCGTCCTTCTGGTTTATCATCTTCCTCCAAGGGAACAACATAACTCTCCGGCTCTGCGCTTTGATAACAACAAATCTCATAAATAATATGATTTATCAAGCATGCATTTGCTTGACGGTGTTGATCGATAAGACTGTACTTCCATGAACCTATCACCCTGTTCCATTGTACATAACAGTGCTTTGCAGATACCCCAACTATGTTATGGTCGTTAAGAGAAACAATTATGGGTTCAACATGTTTGAATGCAGATGCAATAGAGAATAGTAATATCAAACATCCAGACCACAACAAGCTATTTACACGAAAAAATCATTAGAATCCTGATATAAGAAATAGAAGCACATAAAAGAGACCTTGATTTGGGTATTCTGGCACGAACATGGGCGGTTCTGGTATCTCTGTACATCGTAACATCTGATAAGTGACATTTATAAAAAAAAATCAATGCATTTTCTGTGTATTATCTGTCTTCCTCATGGCAGCAACAAAGAACAGCGGGAAATACAATAGTTGACAAGAGAAGATGGCTAACCTCAATCATCTTATTCTCCTTCTTCAAGTGAGACATCAGAAAAGGACCTAGAATTGGAGACTCGAGTAGCTTTACGAAGAACCTAAACACATTCCCAGTCAAATGGGGGGCTGCATTTTTTGTTCAAACAGATATCAACATGATTCCCAACGCAACTGACTTCCATGGAAGTGAAAGAGAAAGACTAGAAAAGCAACCTTGTACAACTTGAGTTTCATACTTCATGGTTGACAAGTCCATTTGGCAAACAGGAACCATTGTCTTCTTATTCCCCATTCCTATCAAACCAAATTAAGCATGAGTATTCAGTCGACAAACAACTGGCCCTAAGAAATAGATAATGGAAAAAACAATCACTCCAAACACTAAAAGCTTTAGTCTTTACAACTAGTCTTTGAATCCAACTGAATAGCGGACAAAAAGAAAAGCGAACAAACAGAGGGCAACGTCAAAATTCAAATAGGTGAGATATCAAACAAGCAGAATCAGGGATGGTTTCAACAGTTACTACATTAATTTGTAAGCTTCAACATAACCAGTAATAGCAAATATGTATGATGATAAAAAACAATACAGAAAAAAGTCAAAGCTAATAGAGGACAACGATCAAACACTTGTTGAGCAAAACCAATCAAAACTAGGACGGTATGGGTTGTCATGATTTCAGAGAGTTGCACTACACTCTTGAGTGGACAACGGGTGGAATTGAAGTGGGCAGAGCAAAGTGAAATCACCTCTGCAGATAATGGAATAGAAGGAAGTGTGAGAAAAAATGGAGGTGGAAAAGAGGCGGAGAGAACAAGAGGAAGTGATAATGAATTGATTAGAGAAGAAGGAAGATGGAGATGGAAAGTGAGAGGGGCCGTTTTCTGGAAATTGGTTGGGTAGTTGTTGTTGGTAGGCTACTAATTAATAATTGACTTGCCGACACGTACGTTTAACTGATCAATTTTACATTTCTACGGCGTCGGTGTGACTGACTGTAGCAAGAGAAAGATCGAGACTGAGAGCGCATGTGGGAAACCCAGTGGCCTCTACATTCGTAGGTTTAATATTTTTTCGCAAACACTCTAAAGTTGTGTTTTTCGTCATTTTGATTGAGTGGTAATTGACCACTAACACCGTCGACGATTTCAGTCGTCTTCTGTCCGCGTTACCAGCGTATACTTGCCATGGAATTGCTTTAATTGAAGTATCTTGGCTTTTCAACTTTCCTGTTTAAGCATACTGTGTAACTGAAAATAAGCAAGGGTTTGGTGGTTCAGAATTATTCTTGTGCTGGTCTGAAAAAGAAAGAGCTGGTTGCTAACTTGTAAACTTAGTGATCCACGATGCTCTTCAAAAAACTTATGTTTTTTTAGTTTGAAAAGAGAGATGAAAGGAAGAGAGAGAGGGAGAAAGAAAGGGGGGAAGAGAGGGTGGAAGGGACGGGGGAGATGGATTTTTACTTTTTTAAAAGTTTTACTTTGTTAATGACGTGGAGTGTATGTGTGGCAATGTGGACGGAAGTCGACATAAATTGGACGGCGTCAGTGGTAAATTATCACTCAGACCAAAATAATGAAAAAAATGACCTTAGAGTGTTTGCGAAAAAATGTTAAAACTACGGGACTATTAATGTCGATTACCATGATCCGCAGAGAAATAGATCACTCATTGTTCCATTGGGGACAACAGTATTTTGCTAACTAATAATCTCTCTGTGCAGCTTTTCTGGAGATAGTGGGTTCGAGCCCTGACTTCAACCAAAAGAGTCGCCATGATAAGAAAAAAGATGTGGCTAACGAAATTGATATAACTATTTTGAAATTCATTTATCACTTGAAATTCCTTCGTTACATTAGTCAGTTTTATAGTATTTGGATGTCTTCTTCCCGAAGTAATACATAGTTTTGTAAATATAGGACAATACACTGATCCGACAGCTTCAATGAAGGTCCAACAACAATTTTTTGTTCAGTGACCAGTGGTAGAACTCTGATAGCATCAGAATTATAGTGTCAAGTGGCAGAAGATTGTCGGACGATTTCAAACTCACGTAGATGGAGGCAAAACTACATTCTAATCTTGCTTCGAACCACATTCAGGCTTCTGCTCTCATCCGAACACAACAACTGACCGCAAAAGCCTTTGATTGGAGGTGGAGCCGAATACATGTGGCCACAATCCAAACAACATCTGATTCCATCCTATTCGTTTGAACGATCCGCTTCTTTGAACCAAAATGTCCATCAAGTTCTCGACCTCCCCAAACTTTCGTCGATCAAGAGCGATGAGTCGAGGCACCTTGGCCTTTGAACCACATACAAGCAACCAAACATCATCTCCAATGTGGCAGAAACTCGCGTCCATCGGAATACCCCAACTCTGACTGACCCAATTCCTATTAGAGACACGCTTACAATCCATAGGGAAGCGCCATTCCTTACTAGCAGCCACCGCCAGAACCCCCTTGAGCCACCTAAGCATCCAAGAAGACAAAGTGGGAAGAATCATTCCGAGCAACCACGAACATAAAGTTCGACCTATCAATGGTGATCTGACTATCTAACCTGACCTAAACGGCTAAACTAACCCGGCGACAGAACCACCCGGGAAGAAAGATGCCCGCCCTACCAAGCACTAGTTTTTTCTTAATCTTCCACAGAACTGATACCAGCTAACTAGTTATTGGTATAAAAGTGGTTATCAAGTGTAAGTAGATCCAAGAATACATTGGAAACTGTTGTGTCAAGGAAATACAAGAACAGGAATAACTGCGACAGTGTATCAATGATATTGTGAGATGATATTATACTAATATCAGACCGATGTTCACACTCTTTATTTCCAGAAATCTTTTCAATTTGCCTTGAGAACGTCATAAAATGATGTTGGCTTCTTCATACAAGTTGCACATAGTTCCTACAAAAGAACAAGGCCAGAAGGCATGATCAGCATATGGCTTCAATTAACAACTATAATTGTTTAGAAGTAAAGAGTAGCTACCTGGATTGCGAAAGCTAATCGAAGGATTGTGGCTTCCCCCCACGGGCGCCCGATTAGCTGCAACCCTATGGGAAGCCCTTGCTTGTCATAACCAACCTGCAATTAAATTTCATTTCTTGTCATACCCCTAATCTAGGATCCCTAAACCCCATCCAGAACTCTTAAACCTCTTTAAAAATGAAAATATAAGAACTCTCCTCAGTAATTTGTCACAGAAATCTCCCATTTCAAAACTCAAAACTTGGGTACGTCATTAAACTTGTAATGCTGAAATTGATATATGACTGGAAATAAGGCTCATAAGTCATAAAAAAAATTGAAACTCACAGGAACAGATATGGCGGGAAGGCCAATGAGATTTGGTGCAATGATAAAGCGCATAAGAAAACCTGCCAGAATCAGCAAACAAAGGCGGCCATTATAATGCCAGTAGTCCCCCCAACCTAAAAGAATAGAGAGAAAGAGGAGAGAGGAGAAAGTGAGGAAAAAGAACCTGTAGTCTTCAAGTCACTCTCTCCATACTTGAGAGCACCGCGAGGGATTAGAGGTGCTGCCGTTCTGAAACAGACAGAAATATGATTACTGATTTAATGATGGGTAAGAAGAAGCATAACTAGCTCAGCATTGAGACTGTACATTTACTAGTAATTAAGATGTAAGAGCAAAGGAGGTTAACTGGAGGGGTTTGGACAACATATATAAACATACCCAGTTGTAGGAGTAACAATGACATCAACATTTTTGAAAATTTCCATGTGATGATGCATTATCCTTCTCCTGCCAAACCAACATATCACCTTATAAGTTTCTCTTTCAATCTCTTCGTCTAAAGTTTAATTGGCCCGTATGTGGTATTAATACTAACTATACCTCACCTTAAACGCTGAGCTGAAACGTACTCGGACCCAGTGAATGATCGGAACAATGCATCACTAGTTAGACTCTCATACGTCAACCTTGCACTTTTCCTGCGACAAAGAAGGATCAACGAAAGTAAATGTCACGATTACGAACATCCGGAAACTCCATAATATTCAGAGAAAACTTGTTACAATGGGGAAAGTAATCCAAGCACTACCCATCATTCAGATGAGGACTTAGAACCGAGTGCATATCAGCTCCAACTGTAGCAAGATGCGCAATCCGCGTCTCTGCCAACTCTGGTATCAATATCTCCACCATCTGCCAATTCAACCCACCATACCTAATTCAGTTTGAAATCTCCAATTTGTAGCAATTTCCTTTAGTGGTCACTTCATATTAGATAACCATGAAATGGACAAACTTGTTACATTTCTGGTGGAAATATCAAAGGCTACTTACTTCGCAACCATGGTTCTTACACAGAAGGGACAGAGCATCCACGCATTTGTCCACAACGTCAGTTTGTTTCACATCATTAAACCACTGTCCACAGGTCACCATTCACCTTAGAGTTAGATTACATGGACTAAATGAGAAATGTCGAGTGCAGAAGGAAAAGATTTGTTTCACCCACCGGTGTGAATTTTCCCACTCGAAATGATCCGACCACGTCTTTACCTTTCTTTACTGATAACTTTGGAAAGCAGGGTGGTGGCTACAGAAGAGCAATGCCAACAATATCATGAGCCAAGATTCGGTTTATGCTACTGATAAATGCAAATGCCGAGTTCTACAAATATTACCGGATGCATGCTGATTCTATCCACAGGGGAAGAACCAAGAATTGCTGCATACCTAATGAGTTTGCAGAAGACAGAAAAATGTTGTGATTTTTCGATTCTGGCAACGAAAAGTTATTTGTATAACAGGATAAGTACTCACACTAGGATGAGATCCTCCACAGAGGACGCAATAGGTCCGATGATTTCCACAGTCCCACCTTCACACAAAGAACTACACAAAGATCACAAGCTTTACTCATTTCAGCAAATGACCGAAAAACGGAAAAAGGAAAAACAAACACCAACAAATAGGAGCATGATGATTGATGAGACAATCTTAGTAATAGTGCAAGAAGCTTACCCTTTCATGTCCGTGCGTCCATAAGTTGTTTTCATGCCAACGACTCCACAGAGGGACGAAGGAATGCGAATCGAACCTGCCCATTTTCCACAATTAAAGAGACAATAGAGGTTAGTATCTACTCACAGAAACAATTATTAGTTAGATCGGAGATGAGATTTCCCAACCAACCTCCACCATCTGTCCCCAAGGCAGCAGAGCACAACCCTGAAGCTACAATTGCTGCTGGGCCAGAGGAGGATCCACCAGTGTATCTTTCTGGATCATGAGGGTTCCTTACAGTTCTGAATTCCCAACACCAGGTCCAAGTTCAACATAGGTAAGAGATCATATCCCTTATAGCATCGTTCTGAATAACATCATTGTTTACGGCATCTAAGTTATGAAATCCATTACCCGTATGTCGGATTATTCCCTGTAGTTCCTATGCCTAGTTCATGCATGTTTGCCTTCCCGACAAATATCACACCACAGCTACGCAGCCTATAAACAGAAACTGCATCATCTTTCACAGGACGAACCTCATTCATCCATGTGGTTGCACCTACATCATTGGAAAAAAAGATGCCAGATTTAACTATCCATGTAACAGAGTCGAAGAGTTTGTCCAATTGCAAATAAATAAAAGCCCCCAAAAGAAAAAGAACAGCGCAAGAATGTACCCTTAGTTGGGTGAGGAAGGCAGTCTATATCATCTTTAATTGCAACAAAAATTCCATCCAAGACAGATATTTCTTTCCCTGGAAAACTCAACAGCCCAACATCAAGTTAGAATGTGATAAACTACAGGCAAGAAATTCACATCCGATATAGCTCATTGAAATATGCCTTGTCACCTTCACTGAACCTCTGAGTGGACGCTGCAGCTTGCTTCCTTATAACCTCAACATCGGAAGAAATCAACAACGGGCAAGGTGGACTTTTCCCATCAAAATCCTTCAAACCTAATAATATATTCTCAGCCACCTAAAAAAGAAAGAATAGAATTCATACAGCCCTTCGTGTGTATCAGGAAGAACACCAAGGCAATGATGAGAGATTTCTTTGCTGCTATTGTGTAGTAGGTCTAACTTACCATTGAGGGCGTAACAACCTTAGACCGATAAGCATGTGCGTAGTCACGAATCTTCCAGTATCTGAAAGATGTGACTGAAATCTCATCCAAGGAGTGAGCAGGATCGTAATCAGGAAGACATTTTAAGGCTGACGCTACCCTTTCTTCAGGGGTTCCGAGTTCATCAACAATATACACACCAGGTTCTGGCTCTGCATTCGCATGACACTCTTAGTTTACAATCTCCAGCATTATCCAAGTTTCTACTAGTCTAGCGTTTTGAAATTAACTGATACAATTAGAAATGAGTAATAATTATAGAAAAGTAGATGATAATGTAGAAAAGCTATTCCGTTCTAGATCGAGATTAATGATTCAATGCCTACTAATTGGTAAAAATAGTAGATACCTGTACCAGAACCATGTTAAGCCATTATAAAACTGTAGACTTAGCCAGCCACTAATACAGTAATACTATATTTGACCGGTACAAGCAAACTTCCATCCCAATGGGATCAACTATTTAATTTAGTCAAAGCAACAATTTCATTTTAATAAACTCTTTCCTGCTATTCAAACTAGTAGGAATTAAGGAAGATACCTTGGGGAGGAAATTCGGGTTTGAACATGGGAGATTCAGGTATATCAGTGTTCTGCAACAACTGTAAAATTAACCACCAGACATTTTAAATCGGCTTAGGTCATTCATTCAGCTATCTCTGCCATAGGAAGCCTGAGAAACAAGGAACTAGCCAAAATTGCAGAAAGTAGGGAGTAGAGAGCAAACCTCAATTATCTTGTTCTGTTTCTTCACGTGGGATACGATCAAAGAACCAAAGAGTGCAGATTCAAGAATCCTTGAAAACAGCATCAATCTTACCCCAGACAACCGTGGCGCTGCATCCAAATCCCAAAAAGGGGATCAATTTCTTGAGTTGATCTCACGAACTCAATCCATATTGTAAGTCAGCAAAAGTGATGAAGAGACTAACCTTTGAGCACTTCCTCCTCGTATTTGACTGCAGACAAGTCAATCTCATCAACGGGGACCATCACGCGAAGCTTTCCCATAACCGTCTTCCCTCAATCAATCAATCAAATCAAAACCACCGAAAATCCCAACTCTGATGAATGAGCCCAACCTGTTTGACAAAATGCCTAAGAGGGGCAAATGGCCATCAATGTAGCTGGTTAGAATGCGTCTCCTTTAACTAATCAGGTTTTGCAAATCAGATGAAGAAGGGAGAGAAGGGTGACAGACCCAAAGATGGAGATGGACATAACAGGAGAACTCTGAGATGGGAGGGAGGAGAAAACGAGAGTACTGGGCACTTGAGCAGTGGTAGAGTCGCCAGAAATTGCCAAACGGCGGATGTTCGATTTTGGATGGGTTTCCATCGATGAAGACGACAAATGGATCGCGATAGAAACAGAGACGTTGAAAGCTATCGAGAGCGAAGCAGGAAACGAAAGAAGGTGTTTTGTGTTGGCGGGTTAGTTCATATATAAAATTCTTCATGTTCAAGCTTGTTACCATTCCTCGACAGAATCACTAAACGATGTCCTAGTTTTTGTATTAAACGACGTCCTAAAATGATAAATTACTAAATTGACCTTCCGTAAACATTCAAAATTTATAAGAAGTTCAATCTTCGACAAACACATTTAATCTAAAACACAAAAGCTCAAAGTTCCGTCAGAAGTGGAAGATCCTAACTCGAAGATTCGACGAAAAATTGAAATTTCGAACGAAGATCGACGACTTTCGATCAAGTAACCCTCAATTTCAGCTCAATAATGCATTTATTTAAAAAAATTAAAAATTAATGAACCAGACGGACGGCGGGTCCGTCCGCCGCTGCTGGCCAGACGGAGCACCGCCGTTCCGTCTGGCCAGCGGCGGACGGACCCACCGTCCGTCTGGTACCTTTAAATTATTTTTTTAATTATTAAAATTATTTAATTGTGAATTAGTGTAGGGTTTAGATGAATTTTGAATTAGTTTAGGGTTTAGGGTTTAGATGAATTCTAATTAGGGTTTAGGGTTTTAATGAATTTTGAATTAGTTTAGGGTTTAGGGTAGATGAATTTAGTTTAGGGTTTAGGGTTTAGATGAATTTAGTTTAGGGTTTAGGGTTTTAATGAATTCTGAATTAGTTTAGGGTTAGGGTTTTAATGAATTATGAATTATTTTAGAGTTTAGGATTTAGATGAATTCTGATAATTAGTGTTAATTTAATTGATTAGATTTTTTATAAATATGTGATTAATTAGATAATTTCGTTTATTATAGTTTCTGAATAAAAATGGCGAAGACAAAAGGCGGAGGTAAGCAGCATAGCACCGACCCTGTCGAAGAAGAGACTGATGGAATTCAAAAAATGCGAGGGAAGGGCAAGTCAGTGGAAACTATGAATCGACTTGCCGAGCGTGCGATTACTGCTTCTTATAGGAGAGAAGCAGATAAGAAGAAGAAAAACAAGAAGATCTACGAAACCCCTGAGTCTTTTCCCCCAATTAGAATTCCCGTATGTCAAGAGAGACCTCCATCCCCCGCTAGGCCTGTTAGACTTCCCCCCCTTTCTGACTTCACGATGGAGATTTATTCCAGATGACGGCGAGGAGGAGTTATTTGGTGGCTACGAGTCGATACCTATCAGCTTCCACCATTTAGGGCTTCCACTGGTTCGTCTCACGCTTCAGGGAGCGTTGGTGTTGCAGTTGGGAGAGATGCTCGTTTTGCTCCTGCTACGAGTACACATGGTGGAGAGATGGATGAGGAGGTCCAGACTACTAGGGTCGGGGGAAACCTTTCCCGCACTTGGCAGCTCGAGTCGGGGATAGAGGATGGAGACCCGATAGCGACCAGTGTGATTCCTAGTTTCGGGGGTCACATTGCGCATTATCTGTGGGAGTTCGGTGCGGACTACCGTAACATCCGAGATTTCAGGTTCTACACCCGTCCGGGTCATCTCAGGCATGTGATGAGATTCCAGCCACAGACACCGACTCTGGAGATGATGATATCTACCACGGGACTTCTCCATTTGGGTCGTTTTGGGATGACCGATCAGTTGGACGAGACACTGATCCACGCTTTTGTAGAGAGGTGGCAGTCGGATACTAACACGTTCCACATGCCCTTCGGAGAGATGACCATCACACTTCATGCCCTTCGGAGAGATGACCATCACACTTCATGATGTGTGGCTCCAGTGTGTCCCCGATTTTCATCGGGAGAAACGTCTCTCCGTACGGAATACCACGACCCCCCATGCCAAAAACCACGTACGTCCAATTGTGCTTAGTGGCGAATCCGAAAAGGTCCAGATTCCATAACCACCATGGTCTCTCACACGGTGTGTTCCATAGCCACCCCAGTCTGGTTAGGACAGTGTCTAGCTCGCCCTCATACACCTTATGATATCACCGTCCCCAGTACACATTGACGTGATCAATAAGCTCCTGACGCATGACAACGTATTGATGTTGGTCACCGCCGATAAAAGAATGGGATACACATCTACACCCGCAGTGGCCCTTACCAATAACGTCGAATACCAAAGTTGCCAACGACCAGATCCCGACAGGGATATACGACATGTATGGAAGCACTGAAAGTGATGCCGAATCATGTAATTAGGACGACTACGGACGAGACTACATCACGGAAAGAAATGTTGTAAGGAAAAACTACACACATCTGTTAGGAATAGAGGTTTTAGACTTGCTTGGGGTGGGTTTAGCCGCTTGCGCAGTTCCGCTACCTGTTAGATGGTATATTTATGTTACAAACCTCGCATAACAACGACACCGATAACATAATGTAACAAATCACAAACCTAATTTGGTCTTACTCTTAGATGGGGTGCAATGAGCACTCGCATGCTCGTGGTACGAAGGGTGTCGCCCATCGTTCTTTCGCGCACGGGGCCTGCCTTTAGGCGCGCTGACTTCTTCGGCTCTTTTACTCCATCAGATTCTAGTTGATACTGGGACCGCACCAGTGAAGTCAAGGCCCGTACAGCGGAGCCACCTCTATCACAAATGGTCTGCACCATCACGCTGAGGATGACGCGGTCTGTCGAGTCATGGTCTTCCCACTTCTCACTGTCTACAGGAAGACGGTATTTCAAAGATAGCCAAAAGTGGTGGAGGTGGTATGGTTTCAGCTCGACCCCATCGCGCTCCATAGATTCGAGCCTACAAGTACAAGGCAGGCCATGCGTGCCTTCGATCACACAATCACAATCGTCCTTACTGGATAACGCCTCGTTCACCAACTCAATACCCCAAAGGCTGACTTCATTTTTTAGATACGTAAACGGTCGTCTATGCGAGAAACGATGAGTCTACACGAAACCATAAAGCTAGTTAAGTACAACATTCCCAAATAACTAGTGATTCACTAAGTACTTATATAAACAGTACGATACCTTGCTTCGTGATTCATCGATAGCCCGCTGCACTTCTATGACTTGACCCTCGATCGATGCATGATATCCCTCAAATAGTGTATCAAGTCCCTGATTGGAAGAGTTGTACCATGTTTTGAGAGACGAGTGCTGCGACTCCACCCTGTTCGTACTGGTACACCCAATATGGAAAATCTCGTTAGTGTTGCAATGGGTCCACTGAGTCTTATACGGTAACCACTCGCTTCCTAAGTACTCCATCAATCCTCCGACATTAGCTCAATCACTCATTACCATACCCTCCCACTCCGTGAAGAACTCTGCATCTGTTAGTGCATACAACACTTTGTTCCACCTACCATGCACGAAAGCCTCAGCCATTTCTGCATTACTCGTGATGTACTTAATTTTTGCCTCGATATTCCTCTTCATGTGCCAAATGCACAGTAAATGAGGAGTCTTTGGGAATACGGTGCGGAGAGCTGCTGTCAGACCTCGCTCCTTATCAGTAACAAATGCAGTGGGTTGTCGCCTACCCAACATCAACTCCAGACATGTCAACACCCAAACATAAGACTCTATTTTTTCGCTATCAACGAATGTTAATCCGATACTAAAGTTCTTCCGCACCAGAGTCACACCAACCAACTGGATCACTGGCTTCCTATAGGCGTTGGTGTTGAAAGTCGAGTCAATGATAATCACGAAATACCATGAGCTAACCATCTGGACATATTCGGGGTGGCTAAAAAACAGATGAACAAGATTGTAATAATCATCCTTTAAGTACTGGACGAAATAACTTAGTTCTGTAGCCTAACGCAAAGTCCACTCCATAGGATCCAAACCATCTAATTTCTCCTTCCTAATCTTGTACGACTCGTTATAAATCTGATTCGTATTGTGACGAGTGTTAAACTTCTTATTCAAAGAATACCTGATCTTATTCGGTTGTGTGTGAACAGCCACCATATCCTGAATATCTTTTTTTGCCTCATCTGATAACAGATTGCTTTCCGTGCTTACTTCAGTGAAATGAATCAGAGGATGATTGTGGTACCCCTTCGCCCGATCAGGGTTCTTTATGTCTCCGACTCCGTCAATAAAATACTTCCACTCGCAATCTACCACCTTTGATCGGACGGCAAGTCTGAATGGGCAATTACACTTCTTTGACTTCGTAGTACGTTTCGGCGGATCGGAACCATCAGACTTGCGAACTGGTCCACGTGAGCAGTAAAGATACACCCGACACTCCTTTTCCGAGTCGTTGTTTTTATTTGACCCTTTGATCAGATGGAAATTAAGCGTCAAAGCAATCTGTTTTGCCGCTTGCGCCGCTTCACCAATAGTGTCGAACACATTATCGGATAAGAACCAATCGGAATAATCAATTCTGTCACCGGCATCCACTTCCTACGGAATATCAACACCGAAATGAATCAAAACACTGAAATTAACATACCCTATTAATTGATAATGATACAAAAACTGGACAAACAATTACCATGGTACTCGTTAACATGTCGCGTGCATAAACCCTATATTTAAGTATCCAAATTAGTTAATCAATCAACATACAATTAACAACAAAACTTAAATTAAAAAATTATAAATTTTAATTAAAAAAAAACCGGACGGACCAACCGGACGGAACGGTCGTCCGTCTGGCTGGTCTGACCGGACGGAACGCCGGTCCGTCCGGTTTTTTTTTCCAGATTGAAAATTGAATTTCGTACCTTTCGAATTTTGATTCGTGGTTCGTCGAGAGTATTTTCGACAAACTAACATACTAAAACATAATAAAAATAGTTTTTTGGATTGAAATAGTAAGTTTTTCATTTTTACGAAATGGACGTTTAGGTCATAACGAATGTAGGGCGTCGCTTAGTAACCCTCGAAATGGGATCAAATAAAATTTCGAATAATTGATTAGTTATCTTTAGATTGACGGGTATCATGGTAATTTTGGAAATATATGGATTGTTTGAGTTTCTGTGGTTGACGAGTCAAGCCGCTTATGTGTGGTTCTAAATTTTGTTTGGAAAATGTTTGTTCGGGATTTGGTTCGATTTTGAATAAGTCAAACTTGAGTCAGTGTATGCTTGACTCGTTAGGTTTGCGAGTTGATTCGAATTCAAGCTCAAGAGCCAACTAAAATACTAGCTCGATTATATGGTTCGTTAATAGATTCAATAATGCCACATGTACAGTAAAACATATAATTTGTGATTATACTAATGCAAATGCAAATACAAGTGAATACATTGTTCAGGTTAGTAAAAATTTGTATATTTTAGGATAGTTTGTTCTTTACATTTGACTCGTTGATGTTTTTAGCGTACAAACTTCAAATTCGACTCAAATTGGAATCATGAGGGGTCTCAATGAGCGAAGTTCGAGTTGAGCTCGAATTTGGCTTTCAAGACTACTTAACGAGTCAGGCTCGAATAGACTCAAACTCAACACGGACTAAAGTTTTCTAACTCAAGTTTCAGCTCAAACTCATCTAAAAAGTAACGAGTCCAGGTTAAGCTCAATGAAATTCGTCTCAATTCGGTTCGTAAGCAGCCCTATTTAAAAATCCGATATACCTACTTTAACGGTTCATTGGATGCATTCTTGGATCATTAATAGAGTAGGTGAACCAATATTTGTGAAGAGATTGGATATACAGAATTTTGGTTCCAATAAATAAGAGTGGTTTGTGCTTGTGGGGGGAAATTAAATTGCATCAAACAGAATATGAACAAGAGAAAGCCATTGTCCAGCTGCTTCCTTCCTTCTTCCTTAAACAAACACCTTTAATTTAGCACAATTTGGTTCCCACTCTAAGTTTATACACGCTGCTGGCTGATGCACTACTAATAGATAACCATAATAATTTGCAGAAAGGAAGAGACATATTCTTCTCCTTTCATCAATCTGACGGCCCATATACAAAGACGTAGGATGCCTTTATTCCTTACCGTCTTTCTATATCAATGAACTTGGGATGACACACAGCTACTACCCCCATAACTCGCCTCCTCTGCCTCTAATTTCTTCAACTCTCCAAATTACTAAAACCCATTTAAATTTGCTGCGACCAAATGAATCACGACCCCAAGTATGCGTATGGCTATCCTTACCCACCTCCCGGAGCAGGAGCACCGCCGGTGATGGCTCCTCCTCAGTACTACGCCGCCCCACCGCAACCACCGCCGAGAAAAGAAGTTGGCTTTCTCCAAGGATGGTGCGTCTCTTTTATATTTATTCTTTTGTTACATTTTTCTCTCATCAATTACTCGGTTTATCACTTTATTACTAAAAAGAATCAATCCCGGAACGTGTTTAATCCCCACCTCCAGCATAGGGTCGAGTTCCTTGCTAAACAGCATATATCGGATACTGCCGCGTAAGCCGCCGTCCGGGATGCCTTTTAGAGATCTTGCTTTCTGGAATCTCGGCCTGGAAGTGTATTTGGCAGTCTTTGTCGCTCGTCTAACCACTGAACTCTCGCCTTATAATAAAATAGAATTTAGAGTACTATGGTTGTGAGAGGACGGCTTCAGTACGTACGGATACTCCGTATTTCAACATGAAATACCAAAATTTCTAAATTCTAAAATTTAAATTACAATCATAAACCCTTTACAGTAAACAATAACACTGTCCTCTTGAATAATAAATTTTGTCCGTCAAACATTATATTATGAACTAAACACTAAATTGTATTCTAAACCTAAACCTCTAAATTTTTAATTTTAAACCCGAAATATGTTAAAATTATGTTACAGAGTATTGAGTACATGCATGCAATGCACCGAAACGTCACCCTGTACATGAGGGGTGTGATAAACATGTGTATGATGGGTGCATGGTTATGTTGATTTTGGTCGATTTTATTGATTGGGTGGTTTGTTTTGTATGCAGCCTTGCAGCGCTATGTTGCTGTTGCCTGATAGATGAGTGTTGTTGTGATCCTACTATATTCTGTATCATCTAATGTAATGTTATTCCTTCTATTACTATGTATTATGTAACTATTAATTAACAGTAGCTTCGATACTCTCACTTATGTCTACCTTATATAATTTGATCACATTTGCTTTATCCTTAAGATTATGTATATATATAATACATTTGACATTTTGCTTTACAAAGCAAGTAAACGTTATGGGAGATCACTTTTTGGTTTAAGTGATGAAGGATGGTAGATTCAGAATTCGCTCTGCTTATGAGATCCTCATGAAGTACGAATCGATCCCTTTCTTAGTGGATTGGCGCATCATTTGGAACTGACGAGGCCCACACCGAGTTCAGCACTTTCTCTGGCTAGCGGTGCATCAACGGTTACTTACAAATGAAGAAGACGACGAAGACACCTGGCGGATTCCGGCACGTGCTTGAGGTGTGGTCATGACCAAGAGACAGTCATGCATGTGTTGTGGGATTGTCTTTTTGCGGTTAGAACTTGGGAACGTCAAGCTTATCTTTCTGAAGATCGAACGAACTGGGATTCTCCAATTCTGCCTTGGTTCACACATCACCTAAAGAAGTGGAGCACTAGCCTTCTTTTTGGGGCTGCCTGCTGATCTCTTTGGAAGACTAGGAACGAGTCACTATTCATCGATACACACACCACTTCTGATAGCCTGTCACAGCGTATCAGACACCAGCACTCTTCTGCTGACGGAGGATGAGATCACACACCAACACTCTTTTGAGGTTACTAGTTTCCATGAGCTGTTGGATCGGGACTGGTTAATCAAAGTAGAGCATATTTATCGGGAAGGCAACCGACCAGCTGACTATCTCGCTGGTTTAGATTACAATTTACCTCTTGGTGTCCGTGATGTTTTCATTGATGATCCTTGTTTTTCTTTACACATTTTGTATGACTTGCTTGGGATTTCCCAACCCCGTTCGATTGTGAATGAAAGATAGGCGTTAACCCACTTAAGGTTTACCAAAAAAAACGTGTCAATCCTTAACGTATCACTTATGATTCTTAGTACTCAAGTTGATAAATAAACATATCTATTATATTTATGCCGTGGTTGAAACTTAAAACTCTGAAATTTCACTTATGAAAAAAAGCCAAATTTCAAAGTTGAAATTACATTATGAATTTGAGTTTTGTATTTGATAATACAAAATTTATAATATATATATAAAAAATGAAATATCTTGAGCCTCGAATTTTATCAATTTTGGTTTATTTTTGGATTCTCACAAAAAGACCTAAAGAAATTATACGTTCGTCTCGATAAAAAATATTAAATACTTCATTGATATGAACTCAAATGAGAAATTTACAGATTTCAATGATTGAATTGAAGAACTCTCAAGACAATGATGAAAATAAAAAACATCTTGTGTTTCCACTAATTTATTTGCTAGTGAAATTACATGTTGTAGCTACACGCAGTGACAGATTTTTTCTTCCATGTGCTATATCAAAGAAAAATAAAAAAGTACTAACATGGAAGATAAAGAATTAAATGATTTTATGACGGTCCATTGACCAAAAAACTATAAAAAAATTTCCAAATTTTACTTCGATTAACAATCAAGCCCTTTATATTTTTTTTTGTAGCCGGAGTCCATTTTTAATGAATCAGCGAGTACATGTCGGTTTATGAGCTGATCTGCTGTTGCTGATTGGGATTTTCACAAATTTGTGTTAAACCCCTTATTAAATGTACATATTTTTATTAGTTTTTACAAATTTCATCTCTTCCTTTTAAGGTTGTAGCAGATTGAAGGTAAAAAAAAGAATAAATCTCCTCTCTACCTTTACATTACTCTGATTTCCTTATTTGATGGAGATTTTTTTTTACAAATATATACATTAAATAAGGTTGATTAAAATTAATGGAAATCCTAGTCAGCAGCGCTACATCAGCTCATAAACCATCATGTACGGGGCTGACTCATAAACAACGGACCCCGGCGACCAAAAAAGATAGGAAGGGGCTTGATTGTTAATCGAAGCAAAGTTTAGGGGTTTGAATAGAAAGAAACATAATAAAGGGGCTCATATGTTAACTTGTAATAATAAAGAGGCTACTTTGAGTATAATCCTTTTTTTCGAAAATTGTTATTGAAGTTTATTAAAAGGCTAATTTGTGTTAAAAATAAAATGGTTATTTTGATTAATTATTTTTCTTTAATGATTTGATAGTATTATAATTTTCAAATTTCTACCATAAAACTTTAATTTTCAAATGGTTGTTTTGTCAAAGAAAAAATTTACATAGAAAATTAAAGGGTTTTGCATATAAATATTTTGTTTGTAATGGAAAATTTCATAAATCATCCTTACTAAAAAACTTGATAGTTGGCTAAAAGAATCTACATCCCTAAACTTTAATAATTGTTAAAATGAGGTGGAAGGTGATGTAATGTTTAAATTAATTATAAGGATGGAAGAGTATTTGCTTGTTAATTTATCAAGTCAATTAATAATGTCACCTAGACTAATATTTATACATAGTTAATTAATGAAAAATTAGTCTTATGATTTAATGTATTGTAATTTTTTCATTAGAAATTGCTAAAATATTGTATTGATGGAGGTAACTTAAAATTGCAAAAAGAGATAATTGCTAAATTTACTATAAAGTTCATATTAATGATTATTAAATATATTTTTGGATGAAGATGATCTAAATCTTATAAATCAGTAGATAAAAGTTCAAACAAGATAAGTGAAAGATTAATTAAGAGTTAGAAATTTAATTAAGGTTCAACCTCTAAATTTTTTTAACAAGTTACATTACAGTTGTACATTAATCAAATATTAGCTGAACATCATATTTATAAACATTAGTTTTTAATAACATAAAAAATTTAGTGATTCTAGATCATGGTTATTTGTGATCACTATTCATAGGTTATACAATAAACCATCGTTTTACATTGAGTTGAATTATGATCGCACAAACTGATTTAGGAAGTTTGAACTGGTTTTACTAATTTTATGATATCGCGTTGAAAAATTCTTTAAATTATTTTTAAACAGATCAAACCAATCAGACAAAACAGTTCAAGAGTTTTGAGATCAAATATGATCTTAAAAACGCTGCTGCAATGATTTAAAGGTTTATTATATGAGATAACTAACATATTTGGTCCTTAGTTGTTGAGATTGTACATTCTGGTCATGATTTTTTCCCACATCCATACATTACCTATTAAAGTGTAACAATACGGTCATTCCAATAATTTTTATCGATTTTTTTGTTAAGTGCATACGTGATATCCTAATTAACCTAACAGTCACTAAAACTAATATAAATTTAATTTTTTAATTTCTCCCTTGCCTCAGTAGGTAAGAAAAACATGAAATTAATTCCTCGTTCCAATACTTAAAGTCTCCGCTAGAGAAACTTTTCATCTTTTCCTCATCGTCGAAAATTTACTCCTTACTTTCTCTCACGATTGTTATGTTTCCTTCTCGTTTGAATTTTGCCTATTGGTTTTTTTAACGTACAACTATCCTACTAAAGTTATAAATACCGAACTGTGTTTTGAAATGTATTTGATAATTTTAGTTTCTTCTGCTTATTCTGTACGTATCTATTTGATAATTTTCTATAATTTTAGTTGACTCTCCTCTCCTCTTCGCTTTGCTTTAGCCCTTATATAGAGTCACACTTCGCCTTTAATTACTTTATTTTTCTCACAAACATTTTTTCTCTCTGCAAATTTCATCGTTTCGTCATCTGAAAAATTAAGCTAGGTTATGTGATGTATTTAAAGTTATCTTATATTATGTTTGTTAATTGATAAGTTAATTAGAATGCAACGTCATTACTCAATGAAAAGAATAGACAAAAAATAGTTGGAGTAACCATATTGTTATACTTTAATAGATAATGAATAGAAATGCGAGAAAATAAACTTTTTACTAGAATGTGAAATCTCAATAAATAAGGGATCAAAATCGTTAGTTTTTCCCCAGGATACATGGGAATAAGTAAGAAAAATATTATTTTAAATAATAATGTAACATGTTGACAGATCAGGTCGGTCAGCACAGCGGGCAGCAGATCACGAGATGGAAATTTGAATCTACGGTCTAGATCATGCCCTTTGCCATCCCGGTCAGATCTCCTTCCCTTTAAAAACGAGGCTGCCCTCCCTATCCTCTTCGCTCTTATCAGGGAAATCCCCAAATCTCAATCTTACCCTTCTGACCTTCTCAACCATCTACCAAACCCTAACCCACGGCGGAGCGGCTCCCTCCTTTTCTCTCTGTCGGTGGTCCTGTCCTTCCGGCAAGATCAGTCTCCCCGACCTGAGATCTTCCGACCGGCGCGTCGGGTTTCGAACAAAGGAGGCGCGTGGCTTCCACGCTCTATGTAAATTCATGTGTTCTTGGTCACTCGAATTCGGAAACCTCAGCCGCCGGGGCTGTACCGGAACTCTACTGGACTCATGGCTTCAGCTGTGCTAGCTAATCAGAGCGAACCGAGCTGGATGCAGGCACAGCCGGCCGGCGGTGCCAAGCTAATGGGCAAATACCCCTTCTCCAACTCCAACCCTAGCAACCCTAACCCTCAATTCTCTAAGAAACGGCATCTTCAGGCGTTGCCTTTCGCCGAGGTAGATGAATCTCCGGCGTTCACACAATCTGCGGCATCTGACGACGCGTCATCAATTAATCGGAAACCTAACGATTTCATCACTGGGCGATACGTCACCTTCAATGTCGCTTCGTATTCAAAGAAGGAGCTTGTGGACCTGAAGGATCGGTTGGTTGCCGAGCTTGAGCAGATCCGACAATTGGAGAGCCGCATCAATTCGTCGTCCGACTCCCAGATCAGATCCGGCTCAAATTTTCACAACAAGAAACCAATTGGTGGTCCGAACAGCAACAAGAAGATACTGGGAAACAAGCGGCCCTTCCCTGCTACTAATTCGAGTTTTGGGGTTCAGGAATTGAAGAGATCACACAACCACCAAGATAACTCGCAATTGATGAAGAAGTGCAGCCAGATCTTGTCCAAATTAATGAAGCACAAGTACGGGCACATCTTCAACGTGCCGGTAGACATTGTTGGATTGCAGCTTCACGATTATAACGACATAATCAAACAGCCGATGGATTTGGGCACAGTGAGGAAGAAATTGGGGAAAAATCTATACATTTCGCCTCTGGATTTTGCCGCAGACGTGAGATTGACCTTCAATAATGCCATGCGGTACAATCCCAAAGGTCACGAGGTTTACGCAATTGCAGAGGATTTTCTCTCTAGATTTGAAGGACTGTTCCATCCCATCAAGGATATGCTGGGTGATGAGGAGATCCACGAAGAAGAAGAGCTCGAGCTCGCTCAAGAAGTACAGGACAGTTCTTGGGATCATCATAACCATCACAGGGGAATGATTGAGACTGAAAGTGTAGTACCACCGAAAGAGCAAGGGGCAATGATGCAAGTTATGGCAAAATCCGAGCAAATTGGTACAAACTCGATTCCCCCACCACCTACTTCTGCATCCAGTCAAAACCCTAATCCTCCTCAATCAACATCTCAACAATTGCCTGTGAGGACGCCATCTCCGAGGCGTGCTCCACAAGTGAAGCCTGTGAAGCTTCCGAAGCCAAAGGCAAAAGATCCTAATAAGAGGGAGATGAGTCTGGAAGAGAAGCACAAATTAGGAGTAGGTCTGCAGAGCATGCCTCCGGAGAAGATGGACCAAGTGGTTCAAATAATAAGGAAGAGGAATGGGCATTTGAGGCAGGACGGGGATGAGATTGAGCTTGATATTGAAGCAGTAGACACAGAGACTCTTTGGGAACTTGATCGATTCGTCACTAATTACAAAAAAATGGTAAGCAAGCTTAGGCGTCAAGCACTGATTCTCCCTAACATTGGGGGAACTGAAGGCAACAAGGTATTTTCTTTATCCACTTCAGTTAAGAACCTGTGACTTGCTTTTCTTTAGGTTTGCTTTCCGTAATTTGCCTTTGTTGGTTCTATTGTGGCATATATAGGATGTGCCCGCTAGTGAGAGAATTGATGTTGTAACCGAGTCGAAGAAGCCGAAGAAAGGAGGTGATGCAGGGGAAGAAGATGTGGACATTGGCGATGAAATGCCAATGAGCAGCTTTCCGCCAGTGGAGATCGAGAAGGACAACAACAACGGTGGTCATGCGAGCAGCAGTTCTAGCAGCTCGAGTAGTTCCAGCGATGATTCCTCTTCATCCAGTGGTATAACCCAACTGATGATGGTGTGATATCAATATTGAGGGTTGCAAATTGCTGACAATGATTTAAAAAAATCATGCAGATTCTGACTCAGGAAGCTCTTCTGGGAGTGATTCGGAGGATGCTCACTCGTAGGACCAACCATTGCTAAACCAAAATGCGTATGGTATGGAGGTTGAGCCGCCAAAATGCTTATGGAGGTCGGGAGGTAATGCATTTCATTGAGAAGGTAGAAGCTTGCTGCAGTAGTAACTTGACGAGAAGTGAACCAAATCTATTATTATCTAGCAGGTTGTTGGGGCAGAAGAAAGGAGGAAGAGGGAAGGCCCTGAGGTTTGTTTTGTAGGAGAATGAATGTCGATGAAGTTATGTATAAAAAGAGAGAGAGATCAGCCAGTTGGTTAGCATAAGCCTGCTGATTCAAGTTAGTGTAGTGTAGGAAGAGTAGTGATGAAGTTTGCTGTTATCTTTTTCTTTTCTTTCTCTTTGAATTAGTAGCTGATGAATGGAGGAAATGATGATGATGATGGTGGGTTAGGAAAGGGAGATGATGTAGCTTAGGGTGGTCAGGAATATTACTTGTGTACACATAACTGCAACACTTAAATACAAGATTGACTGGTAGGAGTTCTGTGATTCATTTCTTGTTGACTCGACGATGGTACTAAGTTTCCTTCCTAACCACAGGCCGACTCTGCTCTGCAATTAGAATATCCACCGTAGACATTAACAAAAGATCAAGAGGGAGAGTCGTGGGCAATTGTTGTTTCTGGCCGGATAGGAGGATGTTTGTTTCTACTTGGAAGATAAACAAAGAAAGAAAGAAGGCATCTTCTTCATCACTTGTTGCCGTCTGCAGCCGGCCATTGATGTTTGTAGGAAGACGATATTAAACAAGACTATTGATGTTTTGGTACAAAGAGTTGTTTGCATGTTTTGAACTGGAAACAAAGCCTTTATGCTCAACTACTGCTGTTAACAAAGGGCCATGTGATAGTAACAGAGAAGGATGTGGAAATTAGAAAGTGGTGGTTGGTAAGTAGTGATAGGCTTCTGAGTTCTATATATGTTGGTTTGACAGACACATCAAAATCAGAGAGATGATGAGAGTTTGGTAATGGAAGTGGGGGATGGATTCCTTTTCTTTTCTTTGTGTGTGAAGGGAAGTGCCCCCCTTGTGATCCTCTATGAGTTGAGTGATTGAGATTCTCTTGTTTCTCATCCAAAAGTCGCAATCTTGAAGCGTTTACATTTATAACTCAGTTAACAGCACCCACTTGGAGCATCATCAGCATCGTCCAGCTGGAAAATGAGCCAAAAGGTTCACCTTTCCACATTCCAACCCTCTCAATCTTCTTCTTCATCTCCAAAATACAAAACATGTTTCATGTTTGTTTCCAGGATCTGATAGCATAGAACAAAACCCACTTTCCAGGATCTATGCACAGTCCAAATCCTCTTCCCATGTGTATTTTGTATGACAATAGCTCAAGGCAGATGAAGGGTTATAGTTAAAAAGCCATTTGCCAAAGTTTGATGGACTTGAATGAAACCTCAAGTCAACAATGCACTGTTTCACCGGAAGTTAACCCACCGACTTTTACAACAAAATCCAGACACCATCAAATTGGGACAAATCAACAGCAGCTTCAAACTTGATTGAATTCGTCAAGAGAGAAGGCAGATAAACACCTTTTCAGGCTTTGAACAACAGAAACTGAAGGCGTGGATGAATCCTTACTCTTGCTGCTCCCCCATCATTTTGAAATTGAGGAAAACCTCACCCAAAGAGGTTTGGCCATCTGCAGAAAAGACGGCCAATTCATTGGTTGATATGATCTGAAAGACTTTCCCAGAAAACTTGCAGGCATCATCATAACTCTCGACTGTTTTTCTGGCATAGCTCCTTCATCAGGTGACTTAGCATCTGAACGCAACTCTTTAAACATCACAAGAACCAGATCAAGTGCTTCTACTCGAGTAATTCGTCTGTTCTTCACTAATATTGTCATCGTCATCATCATCTTCACTATCTGCTTCCCGATATCTAGCTGCCTTCAAGGTTCTCTTGAGGCTGTGCAGCAATCCATTCATTGTCAAGTCAAGAGGAGAAACTCATGAACCTATGGAAAAAGTGCAGAGAACAAAAGAACTAGGCTAGTAAACTAATCAAGCAGGGTACATAAATATTAAATAAATACACAAAAGCCAACTTCCAGTTCACGTTTGTTTGCTGCCATGTTGTGCAGTATCATGTACACCACGTGCCAAAAAGTGAACTAGTGACAGCTCATGATCAACAGTCCAAAAGGAAATGACAATCATACAAATATGCAGGAATGGAAGTTGTAACAGATGCTGCCACAAAAAAACTCAACAGCCAGTAAAGCTGATGTGGGTTTGTTTCTCCACATAGCACCCACCACACAGATATAGATGCATGCTGTTAAACTGTACCAATAACAATAGCTGAAACAATTCTAAAAACTGATATGGCATTTCACATTATCAAACAATAAAAAGACATATTCCAGCAGACCTGCTCAATAGAGGTCCGTACAGGGAAGCAGTGAAAGCAATGTATGGAGACATCCATCCCCTCAATATCCCCATCAGACTCTTACTGAGTTTGATTGGATAAAATAGATTTGAAAGAACAAGGGTACACATCATTTTGAAATAACCAAAAGGAAAATAACTGCAACCATATTCCGTCAGAAATCAGAATCATACATACTCAATGCACATAAAATCATCATCTGTACAGTACAGTGGCTCCACAGTTATGTCAACAGACAAGGGAGAACCAAATTTGCTTTAGTTGACAACAACGGCAGCCAAAATCACCAGGCGCCTCATTCATTTTCAGACCGGAGGACGTGAGTTAACACTGAACTCTGTAAATATTTAAAATACAAGCATCTTAATGGAGCACCTCCAATGGTGGTGGCAACACAAGTGCTTCCTCTACTATCTCAGCCGTTCAGACCTCGAGGTGAACCATGTTTTCACAGCGAGGACAAGGAGCATGATACTGATTTTTGTTATTACTCATCAGATCAATCAAGGTGATAGATGTTGGCTTTTCTCGGATGACCGGAATCACATCAAATGCGCAGGTAACCTTCTCTTTCTTGGCCTCTGATGGTTCTCTTCAGAAACGATCTCCTGTTGATCGTCCAACTACCTTTCATGGCTATTCTTCGAATCCAAGAATCGAAAGATGTGTAAGCAGACGGGAAGATGAAGCATAGCAGTACAAGTACAAGCATTCCCAGGCACAAAAGCATCACGTTCTGGAAACCATCGCTAAGCTCCGGATCATCTTGACCTGTCCATGGCACTCCTCCAACATTCATCCCAAATACTGTTTAACAAGGCATTGCAAGAAATGAGATTCGAGTCAGACAACGACACTACGTGGTGTGATGTATAAGTATTTTTTTACCTCCAGTAATGATTGACAGCGGCAGGAATACTATGGAAAGGAATGAGAGATAATAAAGTTTCCGATTGATTTGTTCAGCTTGCCAACTATCAAGACCGGCCTGAATAGCTGTGACGCGATTTGCTAAGAATCCTACATTCTCTTTTAGTCTCCTCAGACTGCCAATCAACTCTTCCAAGGCATTTATATCTTCGCTGGCAAACCATCCTTTTGTTGAACACTTTTCTTTCACTCGAGGAAGTACTTGTTCCTCATGTGCTATCACCTGTGATCAACCAACCAAAAGAAACATATTTGTAATTGACTCTTAATGATGATTTTTATTTGTAGCGATGGAATATGTTAAGACAATAGCAGCGGACAACCCACCTGGAGCAGCCTTTGCAGATTAAGATGCATTTTGGGGAATCTTCTATCGTCTAGCATTTTCTTCTTCAAAGCCAAACCGCCTGCATAAAATTGCCAACTGAGAATACAATATGGGTATAGAGATCTGCAGGAAACAAGCATATGTATGATAAACTACTTCAACGGTTGATAACAACAACATAACTGATGATAGCTTACAAAGGGGAATAATTCTGAGAAACTCACAACAAAACAGGCAAAAGTCATGGAAAGAACCTAAGGCTTGGTTTGACAACAAAGATTTATGATTCCTAAGAAAGTTGATTTAAGACTAGTGGAAAGTTGAGTTGAGGTTGGGAGGAGTTCTGATAATATGAGAATATAAAGGATTCTTAGGAAAGTTTAGTTTCCCTTTGAGTTAGATTGGGAAACACAATTCCACTTGGAATGCTTATATCCCTTCATCCAAGTTTCCTTCCACAATCCCTCCCAACTCTAATTCAAATACACTAATCTCAACTCAAGTTGCCTATAAATCATAATTCCTGTTGCCTAACTTTTATGCATGAACTTTTATGCATGGATTCATGATTTAGCAAGACACAGTTCCAGTAAAAAGTACTACAAAATTAGCCCAAGGACAAGTGACTTGAGAAAAGGCACTTGGAAGTCTTGTTCCTATTGTTTTTTGCTAAAACTTCTCACTGTTTGGATGACCAAATGTAATTTTACGTTGGCTTACCTTTATCAAGGTCATGCTCCACAGATTCCAACTCCATCTCAAGTTTAGTAACAGTATCTTGAAGATGATCGACATGAGTATCAAGGATATGAACTACCAGATTCGATACCCTTTTCGGAACAGGATTATCAGCCTCCTCAGAATGGTTCATGGTCAAAAGGAACTCAAGAACATGTTCCTTAATCACAGTTCCACCTGCCTCCTTATTCGTCCCACTACGGTACGGAGATTCCACGCTAGGAATATCTGAAAGAAGAGATTGACTGGTTGGTGAGAATCCTACCCTAGGAATGTGACCTAACGAGACAGTAATAACTGAATTTTCAGTAACTCTAGCTGCCAATCGGAATGTGAAGTTGCTCGAGGGAGGGCCAGGAGAATTAACTCTGAACACAAGCGTCCCATCAACATAACCACAGAAAGGGCCATTGCTTACAAGTGCCAAAATGTCTTGCAGTTTCAGCGGAGGGCATAGAAGATCAATGAGCCATTGTGCAGATGATGTTAGCTTCTGATTGCTCCTTGGGAGTTCAACATGGTACCAACAAAACTCCTGGCCTGTACCTTCAGTCAGATCCCATTCTTTGTTGTAGTAATTCCCACAGCCATCAAAGATATAAGCTTTCTGTCTCACCATGCCCGGTAGACGAGCTCTAGGAGGATGGATTTCATTAAGCATGATGTCATCAGTGGGTTCTCTATCAATTTCTACTGCCTCCCCATTGGTAAGGGGCTCTTCCGCGGAAATCTCCATTATTTACAGTAGATTCCGGAGTATCCAACTCTAAAGATTCTTTACAGAGGGATACAATACAAAGAAACCTCCTTTGATCCAGAACCCAAAATGTCAAAATGAAGTTGACATTTTGAATTTGTTGGATATAAACCCAGAAACAGCAGCAATCTAAGAAAACAATTGGGAATATGGTTTACAGAAAGCAAACCCAACAAGAGATCAGAAGAAAGGCACCAAATTTTCCAAGTCAATCCTCCTCGGCCGTCCCTGAAGGGACAAGAAATCATCAGAGTCCATTGTCAACATCAATGTGCATCTCAAATGAAGCCAATTCACAACCAACCAACATAGCCAAAAAGGAAGGAACAATGAGATGGAGATTGCTCACCTAACAGATCTCAACAAACAGGAAAGATGAAGGCTTTGATGGAGAGAAAATCCAGATGTTGAAGAATGTCCAAGAAAAACCCAATAAACTCCTCAAAATTGGCGAAGAACACAAAGATGGACCAAAGCAACGTGAAGGCAAGCAAGGAGAAAGCAAAGACTAGAACTTGAGGGCGTTTTGCTATTGGATCGTAGAGTTGGAAGTTTCTTTGAAGCTTCCTCCCCTTGAAGCTTTCCTTTCCCGTTTAAAGAAAGACAGAGGAGTTGAATAGAATCACGTCTGCATACGAAGATATTATTTTATTGGATTGGATTGCTGGTCTAACTTGCATTTTGTTTGGAGTAAAAAAGGTTATGGGAGGTAAATGGATAGATTTTGGGAGGTAAATTGGTGTTTGGTTGCCGAGAAAATGGAGGGCAAATGAAAAGGAAAAAGAAAGGAGGGTTATTATTTGACCTTTTAATATTTGAATAAAATGAGTTTTAAATTTTGTAAAAATGATATTATTTAAATTTATTGTGTTGATTTTTTATTGTACTTTCTCTCTACATAATTTGGTAATTTTTTGCTAGTCGGACCGAAATTTGGGCCGAAAAAACACTCGGTCGCGCGGCGGATTCCGGCCGCCGATAAGGCCCGGCCGGCCGGCAGTAATTGTCAGTTGAAACAGCTGACCGGCTAGGCCTTATCGTCGGCCGAAATCCGCCGCCAGCCGGTGATATTTTTGCCCAAATTTCGGTCCGGCCGGATCGAGTTTATTTCTTTTAATTATTTTTAATGATCTCCTTTAATTGTTTTTCAGGTATCATATTCGTCACAAGGTTTTAACGTTCGTTGTATGCACTAACTCGTCAGGAGTAATTCAATATGGGTCGTTAATTATCTTGTAGAAATAATTGAATCAATACGAAAATGTGTAGATAATTGATAGATGTAGCGTACGTTTTGTGTGTTTATATTGTAGGGAGATTCATCGGTGAGTAAGGGTGACAGAATCAATTACACCTATCGATTTTATCTGACGATGTTTACGATACTGCCGAGGAAGCTTGTAAAGCTGTAAAGCGAATTGCCCAGTCGCTTAATTTCAAGTTGATTAATGGATCCAACAAAATAAATAAGGCAGAGCGCGAGTATCGGGTGTATATGTATTGCTCTCATGGACCTTCTCGCCAATCCTCGAGTTCTGACCCATCGAAACGGATGTCGAAGACAAAGAAGTGTGACTGCCCTTCAAACTGGCAGTAAGGTGTCGGGTGGTAAATGGCGAGTGGAAGTTCTGGATTGACGGTGTAGGCCACACCAATAATCCTACACACTCAAAAGGATACCACAATCAGTTGTTCGTGCCATATCATGAAGCTAGCAAAGAAAGCAATGCGCTTATAAATGAAGAGAAGAGCGATATTAGGGACACAATTGCGACTCACACACAACTGAATAAGATTAGAAACGCTCTTAACAAGAAGTTCAACACACATCACAATATGAATCAAATATACAATGAATCGTACAAGATTAGGAAGGAAAATTAGGCGACTTGGCTCGACGGATTGGACATTGAGAGCTGCTACATGACTAAGGTACTTCGTTCAGTCTACACAGGATGAGGATGGAAATCTGGCCAACCTTTTTCTCAGCCACCCCGAGTCTGCTCAGATGTTGAGGGGCTTGGTATTATGTCATTCTAATTGATTCGACCTTCAACAACAACAAGTATAGGAGGCCAGTGATCCAGTTGACTGGCGTGACTCCTGTGCAGAAGAATTTCAGGTATCAGATTCGCACTCGTTGAGAATGAAAAGGCTGAGACTTATGTTGGGGTGTTGAATAAGTTGAGAATTCTTTTGGGTGAGCGACAACCACATGTATTTGTGATGGGATGCATCCCTATATGCCACATATTCACCCCCCAGAAGTGGGTAAAGTGAGTATCGGGCGGTAGTGAGTCTAGTCTTTAACTCCTCAAAACTGTCTTTGAACTTCTTATCCCAACTATATGTAGTACCCTTCCTCAAGAGCTGCGTCAAAAAACCTTCGATAATATCCCAACTATATCATAACAATTTTAGAGAATCCCTCAAAAAACCTTTGATAATATCCAGCCATACCTAGGAAGCTCCGTAATTCTGACACATTGATGGGTGGCTCCCACTTAACCACAGCTTCAATCTTTTGAGGGTCCACCTCTAGCCCTTTTTCAGATATCAATTGACCCATAAATAAAACTTCCTTCTGCCAAAAAGCACACTTTAAAAATTTACTGTATAACTCATTCTTCCCAAGGAGAGTCAATACCATTCTAAGGTGTTTTGCATGCTCCTCCTCGTTTTTTAGTATATCAGGATGTCGTCAATAAATACTATCACAAATTTGTCAAGAAATTCATGGAACACCTTGTTCATGAGTGTCATAAATGTTGCTGGTGTATTAGTCAATCCAAATGGCATCACTAAGTACTCATAGTGTCCATAACGAGTACAGAATGCAGTTTTAGGAATGACTGATTCACCAACCCTCAATTGATGATAGTCAGATCTGAGATCGATCTTGGAAAATACTGAAGCACCTTGAAGCTGGTCAAATAGGTCATCAATCCTAGGCAAAGGATACCGGTTCTTAACTGTCACTTGGTTTAGACGATGATAATCTATGCACATCCTCATCGATCCATCCTTCTTCTTTAAAAACAATATAGGTTCTCCCTAAGGTGAGATGCTCGGTCTTATGAAACCTTTGTCCAAGAGTTCCTGTAACTGCTTTTTCAGCTCAACCAACTCCACTGGTGCCATCCTATATAGTGCTATCGAAATGGGTGCAGTTTTTGGCACCAATTCGATATCAAAATCAACCTCTCTTTTAGGAGGAAGTTCTGAAAAAATTCTTCAAAAAATACATCCAGAAACTCCCTTACTACAGCTACCTCTTCCATTTTCTCGATGTTTTATACAGTCACATGGGAAAGGTATGCTTCGCACCCATTCCGAATAAGTTTGGAAGCTTTAGTAGCTTACAAGAATGGGGATCTTTCACGCTCCTTCGTCTGTATGCCTTTAAAAAAATTTCCTTTCCAAGAATTTTGATCTTAACTTCATTTCTTCGACAATTCAACACCACCCCATGTTCAGTTAACCAGTCCATTTTGAGGATTTAACAACATTAGATTTGCTGACAGCGGAACTCCTTCAACGTTTAAGAAAACGTTCCGAATAACTGATTTTATCTCCACAGTTTTTCCCACCGGAGTTCTAATCTCAAAACTATACCCCAACTCCTTAGGTACCACTTTTAGCAATAGTGAAAATTGGCAGAAAATGAAAGAATGTGTGGAACCAGTATCAAATCAGGCATATAAGGTACACCCAAGGATAGACCCATAACAGCGTCTGTCGCAAACTCAGCCTGCTCCTGAGTCATGGCATAGACCTTGCCTTGAGCTTGTCCTCCCGATGTTGATTACCAGAGGACTGGGAACGACTATCAAGTGATCATGCATTAGCTCCCATACCTCTTCCTCCTTGGAAGCCCACACTTCCCTGATAGCAATTACCTCGGTTTCCTCTAAACCCGCTCCCAGATGGAGCTCTGTTACTTTGCTGAACCGATACCACAGATTGAGTCGATGTCTCTGATCCCCACATCTAAAACACCCCTGTCATTATTCTGCATTTTCCAAAATGCCTCCTCCTACAATGCTGACAAATCACTGCTGGTGCTTGTGTGTATGTTAGATGCTGTCGTAACACATTCTGAACAGGTCTCTAATAAGACATTCTAATTGGTCCCCATTTTGCCATTGGTCCCTGTCCAGAGTAGCTCACAGTCTGACTGATCGCTTTTCTTTATAGATCCTCCTTCTTTTTTCCCCATTCCTCCTTTCCCTTGTTGTCTAGGTATTCGGCCCTTAAAGTAGCTTGTTTAGAATATTTGTTCGAAATCCTGCCATAAAATGCTTCTTTAGAATTGTGTCTCGCTCTTATGGAATGATATGGTGCCATCTGGATAATCGAGTAAATTCGATATGATACTTCTGGACTGTCAGATCCCCCTGCTTCAATGACATGAATTCCATCGTCTTTTCCTCTTTCCACTGGTTAGTGATAAATTATGAATCAAATCTTATTTGAAACTCCTCTCATCCCAAACTGAAGGGATCTTCCTCATACACTATTGTTGCCTCCCACCAAGTCCTTGCATGCCTCGAAGCTAGAAAACACAGTAGCGAAGCCACTCGTCCGGTGTGGCTTCCAGCTGGTCAAACGCCACGTTCATGTCGCGAATCCAATCAATAGCTACTTGTAGATCTGTACTTTCCCCAACAAATTTCTTTCCACCATAACCTTTCATCAGCTTATAATCTAACACTGCTAAAGGTGGATTCACATGAATGCCTCCACCCCGATCAAGACTCTGGTGCACACTCTAAGAAGAATGGTCTTTAGTGATTCTCTTTCACAAAACTCTTTAATTTCAAAACCCCCTTTTAGAAATCCTTTCCAAATCATAATGTCTATGTGCAACTGACGATGCATCACAAAAGACACAGTTACACGATCACTTGTGCAGATAAGGGTATGGAATGCCTCCCCTCTTTTGAGGTTTGCGACGCCCCAAAAGAGAAAGGTAGCATACCTATAATGCAGAAGACGACCGGGCTCTGATACCATCATGTAACACCCTCCTACTAACAGGTTTGTTTAAAAAATAAAATAGCGGAGTAATAATAGGGGGTGCTACGCTACTTATACCTTATATGTATCATTTAATGTTTTGAACTCATCCAATTAATTCCTTCCTTATAATTTAGGATTGTGCTTATACGTACCCATATAATTAATCAGTTAACACAAAAACTGCTCACAATGTCATAGATGACTTATTTATTTTACACAGTATAATACACTATACCAAAAGTCCAGAAGGAGACATATACATAAAACCACTATATTTAACAGAAGTCTCGAGCTTCACAGGCTGAGACCAGACTAACCATATACTTGCCCTTAAAGCCACTACATTTTACAAAACCATATCTCACATTATACTAGTACGCAACCACTCATAGCATATGCACATGATAAGAGTAAGAGTCTCAAACGAGTTTTAAAACAAAAAAACAAGGATCAAGACACAATCTTTGATATCTACCTGGCATTGTCACCATGATGGCCAACCCCGGAGCTAGATGATACCATTTTGTAGAGTGTGAAGGATAAAGTCTATTGTCGCTCTGAAATGAAAAGTAAGGGTCAGTGTTAATCACTGAGTGAGGATCTCTGTCCTGGTCACTCTAAGGTACACATAATTATATAGAAAGTATATAACATATAACACATAAGGCTAATTCTATAATCTAATTCATATCCATATTTTATTTGGGATCCCGGCTCACATATGTTGATGACCCACGTAGAGTTAGTGGCACTAAAATGGCCCATGTAGAGTTAGTGTGGCACTTACCAAAGCCCACGACAATAGTTAGGTGTGGCGCTTACCAAGGCCCACCGTGTAACAAAAGTGCAATAAGCACAATCGCCAGCAAACGAGCCCTAACTAGGTAATCAATCAATTACCGGATTTAGTCACTAATCAGTAATAGCTCCAACTCAGATTAACACATATATTAAATCGGATATTTCAACAAAGTAACAGAACATGTATCATATTAAGTCATAAATATGGTAAAGAAGCATATATAATCTTACGATTAAACGACCATTACCCTATCATGCATATGACCTTTAGTAATAATAAAGTCATAATGGAACGTCTAACCCTGTCGGATATGCAGGAGACCCTCACCAGAAATAACCCTTGACAAACTGATAATAAATTCCGAGTTGAGATCGTAATTCTGGAGGACTTGAATTATGAACCAAGCACGATGCACTAATTCTTCTGTATTGCCTCTATTTAATTATTCTACCTCACACTCTTTATGCCTTAAAACATAATGGCTAATATACTATTTATAATGGAAGTTGGTGATGCACTATCGCCACAACGCCTAAAAATAATGGAACCAATTACCTTAACTTATCCATAACCCATTTGTATGTATCCTAGGTACCTAGATATTCCATACATCCAAAGAGATGTCCCAATGCATGCATGGGGTAATCTCCCAACACTTGCCACATACACTTTTTATTTTGTATGGTAGTGAGTAAGCTTTGATAAAATAACATATCTAACTATTCTTGCATATATCCATGTATGTATAGAAATTGTTCACGTATCTATACACTATCACGTACCAAATTAATTTAGTTGGTATTCTCGATATGATCGAATCGGGATGTTGCATAGGGTGTTCGATCCATCCCTAAAGTCATTCGATGGCGACTCCAACCCATATTTTCAACCTTGTGCCGGCAGCACGAGCCGATAATCGTCCTTCCCCGTGGTGGAAGAGGGTCGAGCACCGGGGGAATGTGTTCCCGGACGGGGGACCTCCACGACACCTTATAGGCAGTCTCATCCCCTAGATGTTTGCCGATCGAGATCATATCCTTCTCATACATGACGTCGTGATGGTATATCTTGTGTCTACTAGCAGCGCCTCTCACCGGGAGATCCAAAGCCGCCACGGACTCAAACCCAAGCGACTCAGCTACATCCTCCCTCAAACCAGAAAGAGGTCGAGGTTTATGAAGTGCTCATCCTCTAATCGGGATACAGGGTATGTGGAAGACATCGTGCAATGTGATCGTCATCTCCTCCCACGACATGTGAAATGTGTTAGTATCGGGCTGCTACCTCTGAGCAAATGCCTCAAGAAGAGGCTCATTAAAATGAGTCGACATGCAATCTCTCAAGTGAAGTAGGCCCGAGTCCTTCATAATAGGCCAAATGGTCCTAGTCTGGATGTCAAAGTGGCTCACCGTCTCCCACTGTTTAGGGCGCTTAAAAAATCTGAAGCTCTTCACATCCCTGTAATCCTCTCCACTCTCCCACAGGTAATGAGCAATATGACCGTCAAAACTGGGGATTACTATCGTCTTCATGTGTCCACCATCTGGAAGCCCCACGGTAAGCTTGCAAGTAAGACTGAGTCCATCGATGTACACTTCAGTGGCAGCCTCCTCCTCCCATACCCCGCAAGTCGGCTACATTTCCCTCCTCTAACCCCAACACCCGCGGAGGCATGAGACGAGCCTGTAGAAGTAAAGTGCGAAGAAGCCATGCGAGGAGAAGTCATGTGCGTGTGGGCAAAGACATCCTCGTACTGAAAGAGCGGCGGTGGGACCTCGTCCTCATCATCAGCCATCGGAAAGGTCCTAACCGGGTACGTAACAGGAGGGTACCGGTCAGGGGGAGCCGTAGATTTTCAGCTTCTTGTTCTTCTTTGCAGCCTCTAACTATTTCTGCTTCAAAGCGGTGATCCTTCACTCTTTCAGCCAATCTAAAGTGGCCGCTTGCTTACCTTCCCCTCTCATTTTCCAGGATTCCATCTGTTTTTTCTTCAACCGGATCAGTACTGTACGATTTACCTCCACCCTTTGTCTTCGTCATTTTTTCAACAAACTACATTTAACCAAATAAAACATTAGTTAATTACAAGTTAATGTTATAATATAGTTTATTTCTCATAAAATTCAGATTATGCTCATTAGCAATCCCATTATCAATAAACAATTATTAATAAAAAAATACATTGTTAATCACAAATTATCTAATTGTGATAATTATTCACTAAAAATTATCTAATTGCACCAATTACTCTAATTACACTAATTAAATAATTTAAATCGAAAAAATTAATGATTAGTGCCGGCAGGCCGCTAGTTTCGGCTACAAACCTAGCTAGCCGGCCCTCAACAATTTTTTTTATTCCGTACCTTAACAAAGCTCCGGATCTTCGTTTGGGAGTGTTTAAGATTGTTTGTGAGTGTTTGAGTTAGTCCATATACATAACTTCTTATATGAATTTCGATTTTACAAAATGACAATACCGTAATTTACTCAATCTAGAGCGTTGTTTAATTCGAATACTAGGGTGTTGTTTAATTCGAATACTAGGGCATCAAATAGACATTCAGAAAAGAATTTGTTGGGTTTTTCAATTGAAATGACAAAAGTAGGATTCAACGGAGATTTATGATACATACACCCTTTCGTTCTAGATTGCATTGTATTTCAATTGGTTTCTCAATTTCTATTCAACTTCATGTCTTCATCTGCCTAGAATCCATTATGGTCGTCATCCGAGTAAATTTTTCTGCTGGCTCCGCGCGTTAGCATCCTACTGATCTCGTTAGGCCCTACAAATTCAGCTCCTATAAAGAGAGCGGGAGTGGAGGGGTAAAAATGTTATAACATCTTCACAAACGTATTCGATCTACCCAAAAAAAACTGAACTGCTAAACATCGCCTTAGGTTTTACAAAAATAACCCTAGCGTTTAAATCTTGTACGTGTAATTATGTGAATGCCCTTCAATTTCAAAATTTGAAATATAACTTCACCTACCCCTGTTTCGCTACCGACCCGCCGCCGCCAACGGCCTCTTCCACCACCGTCGCCACCTACCACCACCTCTGCTAACCTCTTCCACGACCGTCGCCACCGGCCACCGCCATCCACCACTGCCGGCCGCTTCCCACACCACCCCAGCCGTCCAAATGGCCGTCCACCTTGGACGACAGGGCCTCGTTTGGGCCTTTCATTTTGGACGGCCAATAAGTTTTTATTTTAAAAAAATTGTTGATTGTGAGATTTGAACCCTGGTCACTATACTAAAAAGGATGAATAATTACCATCTCTACTAATAAAATTATTTGATTAACTTATGCATTCAGTTGCAAACTAATAGATTATAATTTTTTATACAACTATTATTTATATGTAATTAATTATATAATTAGATTAATTATTTTAAATTAATTTTAAGATTGTTATTATCAACATATTTTCTATTTTCACATACTAATACAATTTTAACAATTATTTTAGTTGTCGAACATGTTAGTAGTATATGGTGAACCTAATGAGTTGAACATATTAGACCAATCAATAGGTTTTGTTATACTATGTGTAGGAAAAACCCGTAGATAGTGATGAAAATGCTAGAGTAGATGGTGATGACGAGGTAGGCGCTATGGATTATACTCTGTCCTTGCTCAATTGTATTTGCACCGAATGGTTCCGGGTACAAACTAGTTCTACTCTATCAAACCCAAAATCCTAACCCTAACTAAACTCTAAACCGTAAACCATACACCTTAAACCTTCACCCCCTAAACACTAAATCATAAATCCTAACTCTAAACACAAGACCTAAACCCTTTAGGCTTTTTGGGTTAGTAGTGTTTACATGATTTCTAAAATCTTAATTTCTAAAAACAATATACCCTAGGCCTTAAACTCGGGTTTGTATATTGAACAAGTTCCCTAAAAAGTTACCCTAAACCATAAATCCTAAACGACCCTAAACCCGTTAGTGTTTAGGGTTAAGGGTTTAGGGTTGTTTAGAATTTATGGTTTAGGGTAACTTTTTAGGGAACGTGTTTAGTATACGAACACCAAGTTAAGGTTTAGGGTTGATGGTTTCTAGTGTTTAGGGTTAAGGGTTTAAGGTTGTGTAGGATTTATGGTTTAGGATAACAGTTTTGGGAACGTGTTTTTAGTATACGAACTCGGGTTTAAGATCTAGGGTTTGTGGTTTATAGTGTTTAGGGTTGTTTAGGATTTATGGCTTAGGGTGACGTTTTAGGCAACGTGTTTAGTGTACGAACTCAAATTTAAGGTGTAGGGTTTAGAGTTTAGGGTTTAGGTTTAAGGTAACGTTTTTAGGGAACATGTTTAGTATAAGAACTCGGGTTTAAAGTCTAGCGTTTATGGTTTTTAAGAATTATGATTTTAGAAATAGCATAAACGGTAATAATCCTAGACCTTAATTTAGGGTTTATGTTCGACAACTAAAACAATGGCTAAAATTGTATTAGGATGTGAAAATAGAAAATATGTTGATAATAAAAATTCTAAAATTAATTTAAAGTAATTAACCTAATTATGTAATTAATTATATATAAATAATGGTTGTATAAAAAATTAATAGACAACTCAAATAATCTATTAATTATCAACTAAATGCATAATTTAATCAAACAATTATATTAGTAGATATGATAATTCTTCATCCTACAACTAAAGTAATGTATTAGTAATAGAATTGTAGAAACTAGATTACAATTTGAATTCTAAAATAGTAATAGAATTGTAGAAACTAGATTACAAATTCAACTCTTAATTTTATGATTAAGAAATGGAGGTTGAAAAAGGTTTTAAAAAAAACCCTCCAAAGATTGGCAGTCATTTTATAATTTTGAGAATTTGGAAATTTTTGGATGAAAAAATCCTCCAAAAATAATTAAGATTTTTCATTCTTGTTCATGTCTATTCAGAATTTATAATTTTTGTTTAATAATATTGTTTCTTCTCTCATTGCTTTTTTTTATAAGTCACAAAACTTGGTTAGCTCCTACTATTTATTTTATTCATGCTAGTAATTAAACAATAAACAAAACATAATGTTGAATTCAAATACCCAACTTGAGAGGGACAATATCTCAATTTGGTTCTTAGTTTATGCTATCAATATTGAGTGTGTTGTATGTAAGCTAATTGATATTGTCGACTGTTTTGAAGAAATATGATTCTTAACTTGCAAGTGAGCATTCAACAATATTATTATGTTGTCTTGGATACAAAAAGTTTGCTTTTATGAATATTTATTTAAAATGAACTAATTATTTTTGAAGCAAATGCAATCAAACTAAATTGAGATTATGGAATAATTATCTATTATAACTTATGATAAATTGTATTTGGGAGTGAACTTCGTATTTTGTTGGATGGTATGACGGGTTAGACGGACGGGCTTGGTGGGTCACGAGTTAGTCAGGTTACGGGCTGTTGGGTTACATGTTAATCTGATTACGGGTTAATCCGGTCACGAATTAATCGGATTACGAGTTCATCGGGTTACGGATTCATCAGATCACGGTTTGCGGATTTCAAATCGTTAAATTTTTAGTCAAACAGGTTATGAATCGAATTAAACTGAACGGATTGGTTGCGATTGTCGAGGAATTAGTTTTTGCCAACTCTACTAATAACTTTAAACTTAAGTATCCAAACTTGAATATTTGAAGCCAAACTCCTTCCTCTTCCGATACTCTAATTTCAGCTCCAAAAATGGCTATCCCGCGTCTCCTAACAAAACTGAACCTGGTGCCCTTATGCTTCTCGCCGGGCGGACATCGAGGATTCCGATCAGACGCTGCTCTGGAGGCACTTGCTAAGGCAAGAGAAGACGGCATTCCCAATCTCATCCTCTACAATTATCCATCTTTCTCAGGAGCTTTCTCGGCTCTGTTTGCTCACCTCTTCCACTCTCGCCTCCGCCTCCCTTTCCTCGTCTTGCCTTTCTCCGCCTCCGTTCCCCTCAGGTTCCACTTATGAATCTTCTCTTTTGTTGCATTCTTCCAACTCTCTGCACCTATTATTATCATTTTGAAACTCTTCTTTATTTTTTGCTCGTGTTCGTCACTGCCTGCTCATTCTATTCTAGGGTTGAAGATTTGTGCATAGAAGGGCTCCAGCGGTGCTATCTACTTGATTTCATTGGTTCACGCGGATTCGCTGCTGAAATTTCGCGGCAGTCAATGTGCGAGTAAGCAAACAATCGCCCGTTTTCATATATATGCCATTTGCTGAACAAGTTAGTTATATTGATTTTGATCTTGCTGTTGTTTGAATTCGTAAGAGTGATTGCTTTTGATCACCGGAAGTCGACACTTGCACAAGTTCCTTCTCCGCAGGATAATCTAGAGAATGTTAGATACCATGTTGATCTTGAGAGGAGCAGCTCCAGAGCAGCGTACAACTACTTTGCCGACAGGCTTGCCGGAGAGTGTAAATTGTCTCATGTAAGTAACTTGGCTTATATAGTTTTGGAGATTGCCCTGAACTTCTGAGGTAAGCATAATACTGATCAAGTTATTGTCTTTCTCTAAAATCGAAAAAAAGGAAGGTGTTGGGAGATTATTGAACCCAGAAGACCAAGGCCGTGTTGAAGCTGTTTTGAGCTATATTGAAGATAGCGATCTTCAACGATGGAGCTTACCGGACTATAAAGCTTTTAGAATAGGTATCAGTGAGTGGAGGCAGAGGATCAATTGCATCACTAATCCCTACATATTTGAAGAGGTCAACTTCGTTCATCATCTTTCTATTTCAACTCTTCTGTTGTTTTGTTTCCATTTCTTAATGATGTTCTTGCACAGTTCAGTTCTCGATTTTTCCTGGTTGGGGTGGAAAGGGTAACAAAGGTTCTGACTCATTCAGTGATTGCACAGCTGGTCGGGGGATCATTTATATAACTCTGGTTGTTGGAACTTGTGATACTTATCGTCAAGAAATATTTCCAAGGCCATATAAGAAACGAAAACGAAACAAAAGTAGCTCCTGCCATGTTTTGTGGTTTTCATCTTTCAGTGAATTGCAGTTGATCGCTTCAGTACGATCATTCACTTGTTACAGTCCTTATACATCACCTTGTGTAATTTCAGGTTCTGACTTATTCAGTTGTTGAAACTCTTGATAACAGTTGTTTGAGATGAACTCTGCTGATATAATTGCGAAAGGGAATTCACATATTTCGTTTCAGCGAGATGCTGCCAAAAAGCTGCTGAATAAGGTTTACAAAGTACGACTTGGCCGAGGATTTTATGGGGAATGCCTGGTAATCCATACTCTTAACTGGATTCGTTTTTCATCTTTGAATGACTAGAATCAAACCTGTCCACCCCAATTAGAACTGCACTTCATTGGTTTGATATTTTCCTGCGTCTGCTTGTCTCTGGAATATAGGGAGTCAGAGTTGATGGAAATTCTAAGTTGAGTGGACTGGTTGGCAAAGAACTTAGTGCTAGAAGTGCTGCAGCTGGGCTGAGGTAATGCAATATCTCGTTAATTTCAATATGAACATGTGCTATTCCTGTGATAATTTCTCATCCCAAGTATATTCCTATAGTTTGCCCATGTTTTCCAACCACCGTTGTTTTGAAAGTAGGGCCGTTCAGGTATTCAACATTCTAAATATGTTTGAACGCCCGCTAAATTTTAGAACACTCAGTGACTTCAATTGCTCGCGTTGTCAGGCCGATTGGAGCAGTCATCTACATGCACAGGAACAATCTTAAGATGTGCTTGAGGAGCATTGATGCTTCTACTGATACCTCTGAGGTTGCAAAGGTGTGTGTCAATTTGACACGATCTAAGGTTCCTTGCTACGCCAGTCACCTTGTTACAAATTTCCACTTAGGTTATCTTTTGGTTTCTTAACATGAAGGCATACGGTGGAGGTGGTACACCTAGTTCCAGTTCCTTCATGATAAGAATGGACGAATACAATCAATGGCTGTCAACTGATTATGGGTAACTTGCTACAAACTGATGCCATTGGTGTTCTTCGACTTAATCGACTCAGTGGGCTGGTATTACGCTGAATGTTTCACATTTTAAATTTTAAATTTTACCCTCCCTTCAAATTTTACCCTTCCTTTTTTTTTTTTTTAAATGAATCTTGCAATATTATGATGCTAGTTCAGGATTCAATCGTTTCATGCAGATGTCGGCAACTTATGTGAAAATACAGAAGGCCAGAGGAAAGGCCTATTGAAACAAAATTTTGAATCACAGTGGGGCAGAGTATACTAATGTAGGCAGGTATTATGTTCTTCCGAATCCTATTATAGAAAGCTTTTTTCGCAAGCTTATTTTTCTCCTGCGCTAGCTCTCACAGTGAAGAAACAAGGGTTCATTTCCTTTCTCAAGCCAGATCGAAACCCTTACATAAATTGGACTCTTAGATTATACTGCAAGGATAATTTAGATATTAAATTTTATTATTATCACTGACCTACTTATTTATTAGGTGCAAGCTCTACGACGACTAGCAAGTGTTGTTTATAGGCTTGAGTTTATTAGTGAAGCGTCAAAAATTTGATCGTCAAAAAAATTGTGAAGTTATCTCGACAATGTAAGTGTCATTTGTGTTTAATAGTCCTCTCGTTATGTTTTTACTCAAACTTAGCTACATGGTTTTGACTGAATAAATTGAGAATGGTTTCCGATTATACTACTAATTCAACTAAAGCTAGCAATTAAAACTGAGAATTAAGTTTGAACAAAAGAAGAAAACAAGTTCTTGGAAGGGATGTTAGATCAAGTTCAACTTTCTATCGGTATTTGGTTCGGACAGATGTTGGACTACGATTGAACATTATAACTCCTCTTATCACTCATAAGAATCCGTGACACAATCATGCACACAGATTACGATTACTAGCTTCCCAATCAAGGTTGGAATCATCTCAACTAGGCTAATTAGTAATGAACACCAAGATGTTCTACAAAGTGATAAGGTGTTCTTCTTCAATTAATGGTTCTCACAAACAATTAAAAATGGTGTTAATTTGGTCCGTCAACACCTAAATTACTGATAACTTACCCAACTTGGTCCATTGTACGCAAATCAGAGTGCCCGCCAATTGCTTGATGAAAAACCTTTACAACCAAAAGAAACCCGAAAGGTAGAGTTTGAGCTATTGGTTTGGTCCATCGATAACTTTCTTCTATCTTAGATAAAACAAAGAATTTCATAAATTTGACTTAATTCAAGTCGTAACAAGAACAAAGTTGAAAAACAACAATCAAGCAGTTTTTTGTTCAAATTCAAATATCCAACAGTCACCGATCCTATACTTTTTGGGAGAGTATCATAGCTCAATTCCTACATCCCAACCAAAAATCCGAAAGATTTAGCTCCTCATGTTCTAGAAGAAGAGAAGACAAAAAAAACCTAATCATTATCTTTTTGAAGAGATAACGAATCAGAATCGATCTATTCTTCGCTTTTGGCCTTTTAGTTCCAATTCTGGCTTTGATCTTCAATGACATCTCTTCCAATTCTTCAATTGGACTTCTATGAATGAAATTGTGATGGTTTTTCAGAGAAAATCAGGGGAAAAATCGCTGGAATTCATCCCTGCACGGCTTGTACCCCCGGATGTAGCGACCACCATATAAAAACCCGATTTTGAAGAAAGAGAAATAAGATCTTCTTCAGCAAAATTCCCTCGAGTTTTCCCAAATTCTCCTAGCAAAACCATCATCTTTTCATCCCTAAAAGTCCGATTGAAGATCTGAAGGAGTTCCCATTGAAGATTGAAATTAGGATTGAAACTAGAAGATCGAAAGTGAAGATTGGACCAAGATCGATTCATTATCTTCTTCTAGAGTTATGAGTAGCTAATTTTTTAGAGTTTCTTGGTAGGTATGTAGGAATTTAGCCATGATACTCTCTCTAAAAGTATAGAGTCGACGATTGTTGGATATTTGGAATTGAATGAAAAATTGTTTTGATTGTTGGTTTTCAACTTTGTTCTCGTTACGGCTCGAATTAGGTCAAATCTATGAAACCCTTTGTTTGATCGACTTAGGAATTCATATAATTAACAATATAAGATAGAAGTAAGTTATTGGTGGAGTAAGCCAATAGTTCGATTCTACCTTTCGTGCTTGTTTTGGTTTTATCAATTATTCATCGGGTAATTGACGGGCGCTCCGGTTTGCATCTAATGGACCAAATTGGGCGTAGTTATCAGTAGTTTAGTGTTGATCGATCAAGTTAACACTAATTCCAATTACTTGTGATTTCTTTTAATTCTTAAAGAGCACCTTATCATTTTGTAAAACTGCTCGGTTTTCATTACTGGTTAGCCTAGTTGAGGTTATTCTAACCTTGATTGAGAAATTAGTAGTGGTAACCCGCGTGCATGATCGTGTCGAAGATTCATACGAGTGATAAGAGGAGTTTAATTATACAATCCAAGTCCAATGTTTGCTCGATTCGACTACTATTAGAAAGTTGAGCTTGATGAATCAGCCCTTCCAAGAACTTGTTTTTTCTGTCTGATCAAACCTTAATTTTTAGTTTAAATTGAATTAATAGTATAATTGAAAACCAAACTCAATTTTTTGAGTCTAAACGTGTTGACAAGTTTGAGTAAAAGTATAACGAGAGGAATCATTGGACATATATGACACTTGTGTTGTCAAGATAACTTCGCAGTTATTTTGGCGATCAAGTTTCATCGAGCAATTGGCGGGCGCTCTGATTTGCATACAATTAATCAAGCTGGGTGTAGTTATCAGTAGTTTAGGTGTTGACAGACCAAATTAACATCATTTTCAATTGTTTGTGAGAACCATTAATTCAAGAAGAACACCTTATTATTTTGTAGAACATTTTGGTGCTCATATAGTGATTTTAAGTGTGGCGGACTACTGCCGCTTCCAACCTGCCTGGAAAATATTTACGATATGTAATTTATTAGTGCAATATATTTACTCTATTCTCGTTCGTTGCACCCCAACATTTATTGTTATAATGCTATTCACTTATAATCCATCGGGATCAGGGGTAGACAATTTATCAAAGATTTCAAAATCATAGGAGAGACATCTGTTGGAAATGCACCTAATGGTACGTTTGCAACGTGGAATACAAAATGGATTATGGAATTATGAGCACTTTTTTATTCTAGCAAGAAATTTAGGTCTCAACAAAATATATTTTAAAAATTTATTTTCTTATTCTCATTTAAATTTCATTCCACATTCCACTTGTTAAATAAATGATTAGTAAACGGGTTTAGACTATACAATTCCAAGGCGTATTGGAGTAATGGTGTTGGAAATCTGTAAACAACATCTTTAGGGTAGAAATGGAAGCATGTATCAAAATTCATAGCAACAACCGCATGCCCTACACTGGTAGGGGGACCACAACCCGTCCCAATCAGGTGGTTTGGATATATATATAGTACCCATTGCGACCGAATAAGGAATAACCATTCTACCTATTTTTCTCAATCACTAGTCTTCTACCTTGGTCTCAACGGATGGAAGAAAAACACAGAAGAATGGTAATTTTGACTTAACTTTAATTTGGTTCAGAGCCTATGAATCCAAATGCAGTTCCATGATCGGAATTCTCTAGACCATGGAAAAAACCATTCTGCCGCAGCCGGCCAGCAGTAGTATGTATGTATCACAAACATCTCCCTTACATTAAAATAAAAAAGTACATCCAGTTAATTAGTGGAAATCTAATTAAGCACTTAATATACTAATTAAGATGCCAGATATAGTAGTAGTACCCATGCATGCAATATTGTCTGATCGAGACTTGGTCCCTACTCCTCACTCAACATTGCTGCTCATTGTCACTGATATAAACCCCCCCTACGTACGTGTCATTACTGCAATTGTAGCCTGTTTCAACAGTATCAATTATTAAAATTAATTACCTTAAATATAATCTTCAAATAAATAATGTGGTGCGTTTGAAGCAGAAAACTACCCTAATTTCAGGGGTTCAGGTTGGGTCAATTGCAGACTGACCGCAGCCTTCGCCATTCCATCGGTTTCTTCTGCATTCCTTTCTTCATATACCTATAGATTATGTCAAGACAATGTTGAATTTTTTTTATTTATATAAATTAAATTGTTTTTTTAAAAGGAACCAACGATTTCAATTGAAATCATTGTTTACACAACCACGTGACAATCACGAAGCATGAAGTTCAACCTAACAACGTAACCATAACACACATCATAACAAAACAGAGAAAGACAATGTTGAATGTTATCATAGGACAATATAGGTATGTGGGCGGACATTTCTGCACTTATCGATATTTAGTATTCTCGACACTAAAAATTTCAATTTTAAAAATTTAAATTTAAATAATGAGTACTAAAAAATAATGCTAAATAAGTAAACACTAAATTCTAATCCTAAAATATAACTACTTTATCAATCCAAATTTTAAATCGTATTCCAACATAAATCCAAATTTGTTTGTAAATCATATACGTACCTTTATACCGAGTGCTGATTTTTCATTGGCGAAGAAATTGAACTGCTTGTGAAGTTGTATATTTTCTTCGTAACATTGATTTCCCTGCAATTAAAATGCAAATTTTCATATATTCACTCACACCTCCATTCACGTCCTCATCTTTTCCTAGTTAATTAAAGTTGACGGCATTACGTACCTTTGCGGTCAAGGCTGTTATTTGATCTGTCATCGTATTGTGCTGCAGGATAAGAAAAATATAAATATGTGGGTAAGCCATCCTCGGCAGATTCATGATGGTTTTAATGTATTGGATCGAATCATATAAAAATGAAAATACATTAAATCGCATAAAAACTATGTTAATCAACCTATAATATAAGAAAATTTACATAATATCAAAGTTCAAAATCCAAAAATAGACTAGATCGGGATTTGAGGAGGCTCCCTAATCCGCCACTGTAAGCCATTAATATTCATTAAATTAATCGAAGATTATATATATATATACACGTACCTTCTTGAGGCGGATTGCTTTCAAACTAATCTCAAGCTGGGTTTCCAAATTTTGCAGATCTCTGACACTCAAGCCTGATACTTCTTCTCCCATTAATTGTCTGGATATAACCATGCACACATAATCTCATTTAGTTCAGTCACACCACACCACTGGCACTGGGTTTTAATTAAATATGTGCATGCAAAGTTGATCAACATATATAGTTTCTTCTGGGACTTTAGGAGATGATAGACTAGAAAAAATTATATACTTAAAGTGTTAGATTGTTAGGGTCTTAATCTTAGGGTTAGAATTCAACCTATATATACTTATTAAAACCTTACTTCTTTTTCCATCGTCTTCCCCTCGCTGGATCGTCTGGATTCCAGCTGCCTCTCTCAGCCTCCCTCCACCTCCCTCCACCCCGCCACCTCCCTACACGCTCATGTCGGTCATGTCGATTTGCTTGTGTCCGTCACGGTTTGTATTAGTTCTCCCAACAGATCTGCTTCTTTTTCATCCAGTCGTTTTAATTCCTCCAGTCGATCTATAGGTTAGATTAGTTCCTCCACCCAATTGTGTTGATTGCCTCTTTTCCCATTCAATAGTGTTAATTAGTTTCTCAATCCGATCTGCTCTTTATGTATTCGTTCTAATGTTGTAGGAGAGTTTCAGATGAAATATCTTCATCGTCGTCAGAGTCGTATCACTACACAAGGCCGGGGATATTACATTCGACCAAGGAAATGAGTTCGAATATTGGGACTGCAGCAATGAACGAGTTCAATAACTTTTTAGGTTTTTTCGATGTACTAGTACAAGCTCCGACGTCAAATCTGGTTATAGTGATTAGATCTAGGTTCTTTTAGTATAAGCTCCGATATAACGATGGTTCAACATACTAGCTAGTTTGAACGTTACTTAAACTCTCTGATCAACTCTAAACTATTAGACAGTTAATCGAGATTCATTGTATAAAAAAGGCAAATTGTGGCCAAAAACTTACAGACGCATGTTGTAGAGGAAGACCAATGAAAAAAGAAACGCTCATTATCTCAATCTATAAAGAAAGATTAATGACATACAAACCTTTATAGTCAATAAAGGTAAATGTGGACAGTAAAGAAATATATATTGATTAAAAGAAGAAAAAAAATTATAATTAAACATTTAATGAAAAAGGGAGGAGAAAAAAATTATAATAATATTTAAAATTATCGAAGAAGGGACGTCATGCTTTAATAACCATAGTATAGACGGGTCTGCATAATTTTTTGTAAGGGGCTGTGAAGCTCCAGATTGGTTTCAACAACGTTTACATCCTTTCGATCGGACTTTTTTCCTAGTATTTTATGTTTATCTTAATTTCTAATTTTTCGAGTCGTTTTCAGTTCTGTTTGTTAGTGTCTTTTTTTCGCTTCTATTTTTTTTCATTAGTTGTTAGTTTCTTGTCTATAGCTTTAAAAGGGTTATTATTAGATTAAGGATGATAAGTATGGTAATTAATAGGGTTAACTGCTTCTCCCTTGTTATCCGTGTGTGGGTAGCACCTCTCAAATTATCAACTTATGTGTTGTACGATAATTGTTACTATCACTAGATCATCAATATATATTTGACAGGTACCGCTTGATTGAGCATTAATTTATAAATTGTAATCGATTATTTATTAAAAAAATGAAAAATCAATTGTTAATAATGACTCCAATCATCTCTTTCTAAAAATTGCCGTTTTTTCTTATCAACTTATATAGTTACTATTCTTGTATCAACATTTAATTAATACTGTTTTCAATCATTAATTACAAGTAAAACCACTCCATATATAATCCAGATAGGTTATGATGAGCACATTATTTTTCAACAAAATTACCTGTGATATTCATTTAAGGACTGCAGTTCCCTCTTGAGTTTTGCTGCCTCCTTCTGCCAAAACTGTGCAAAAAAGTGTTTATTATATACACATGGATGATAGACAAACCAAATTAGATAAGATTATGTATATGAATTTTTTTTAACCACGATTAAATCGAAAATTACATCAACAGTCAAGTCGAAATTTAAATTATACAAAATAGTCATTAGGAGCCTTTACAACACGCAGCGCATCATAGGAGAAGCCGTGCGTCCTTGAGTTGATCCAACGACTATATTATAACGGCTGTTACATGACCGTTACAACATAGCCGTTGGAGACATCCTAAAACACACGGCGCGTTGTCTTCTGCCTCCAAAGGATCTAGAAATACCCATCGTGTCCATAACATTTATTTTCAATGTGGTTAATGTTCTTTAAGATTTAAAAGGGATTAAACTTAAAGCAAAAATGGCATAATGGAAATTCTCAACAACGTAAATCAAAATAACTTAAAGCAACATTGAAATGACACGTGATGAGTGTTGTATAGTGTCAATATATACGTACACTTTCATTATAAATTAAAGGGTGTGTTAATGTTATTACGTACCTTGATCTCTGATGCAGGATTGACTGGCTGACTGTGAGCTTCTTTCTGTCTGGTGTAACGATCAATGATCGACATCATACTGCAATGTACCAAAATCATGAGCATTTTCGTTTTTTTCTGACGATAATTGCATTTAAAATCATTTATCCAAATGGTCTATTTCGAAAATAGCAAGTTTCATTAGTATTTCTTCTATTTCAAATCTCTACCTATTTTAACTTTATTACCTAAATGACCCGTTAATTTTTTTCAAATTAAGAGGAACAATTATAAAAAGTCTTGTATACACATAAAAACTGTTGCTTCTTTATCATTCATAAATAGTCGTCGAATTTGAAAACATCTTCATGTTAATGAATTATATAGAAATTAATCAAAACTTTCTCAATGACTCGCGTTTTTGGTATACTACAACAGTTTTTTTGTATGGTATCAAAGTCGTATGACATGGTCAAGGTGTCTTTATTTTGAATCTCAATAACCTCAAAATCACACATATAACTTACCAAACTTGTGCAAATCTCATCTCTTATAAGAATTTCTATTTGAGAAATATTTTAATAAATAACATAAAAACCATCTCAAATCCTCTTCAATAACTCAAGTTATTTTATTAGGACAATAAGGTTCTTTTCCTTGCCAGTTGACAAGTGAAGCCCATGTTGTCCATTTCGTCGTTGCTCACCCCCATCACTAAATATAAATTAACATTAAACTTGTCTATTTATTTGAGTATTTAAAATTGATATACACAAGAGTTTTCCTATCTACATGTATAAATCCAATTAAACATTATTAACCGACATATGTATTAATCCTTTAATTAGTGCGCACGAAACCAAATCCAAATTTCTTAAAGTTAGCAGCTATTAAGTGAAATTACATGAAGATGATGAACAATTAATTAATTAGAAATGAAGTGAAATGATGGTAATTAATAATTAATGAAATGAATTACCTACCTGGTACTGGAAAATTGATAGAGCTTGTTGGTAGTGGAGAAAACAATGAGAGCAATTTGAGCATCACAAAGGATGGATAGCTCCTTTGCTTTCTTAATCAAACCGGTTCTTCTCTTTGAGAAAGTCACCTGCCTGTTCGTTCTGTCATCGATCCTCCTTATCACTGTCTTCCCCCTTCCCATAATTAATTTCCTGAATATATAATAATAATTATTATAGCAAACAAACTAATTAAAGAAAGCAAGCGTTTAACCAAACCTAGCAAGAATATAAAGGAACAAGTTAATGGCATGAATGAATGGAGACAGATAGAACTCACCTGCTTGAGCTTGCTAGCTGGCTATGGCGGTCAAAGAGAGAAATTGGAGAGATGGGTTTGGTTTGGTTTAGTGGAAATTAGTATATTTGGAGATTATCAAAGCGGTTTTCTTTACCAACCGATCTTCCCTTTTTGGCTTTCTTTTTTTTTTGTTTAAGAAAGTACAAATCTGTACCTTTTCCCTTATCTCCCTCTTTATTATTTTTTATAATTATATAATGCGAGTTCCGATCTGGATCAACGAAATGGGTTCTTTGATCGGATCCAACAAAATCTGAGTCGTTGATTCATTAACATTAGATATAATGATTGAGATGTAAGGGGGCAAAATGGGAATTCATCACTCTCTCTTGCCTAGATCTCTGCCACCGCCGGCCGCCATACAGATGGTACGAAGTCATCGGACCTCTACCGTGCTGCCGAACTCCATACAAGATTTTTATACACTTTGTATGGTTGCTTTGTACGTGCAATACAGTAGAGTGTATATACAAGCTAAGTGTGCATTTACTCAACATCTACCACATGGAACAATCTCCTCTGGACCTCCGATCTTAGTTTGGAGTTTAGATACTAAGGTTGGTTTCACTCTTAACAGCTTCATGAGAGTCCTTATACACAAGAAATTTGTTTTTGGCAACGTGACATCTCCAACTCATCTAATTTGGTTGGCAGCGTATAGTCAGTATACTAATGAAGTTTGGACGGAAAATTTAACAGAAGAGGTCATTTGAAAAAATCGTTATAATAAAGGGGTGCGAATGTGTATTAATCATAGGTGAATTGAAAGGTGTAGATTTCTCCTTGATATCCTAAAATGCTTTGATGTTGTTGACTGGAATACTGACTCAAATAAACAATTAAGAATGGTATAGTTAAGTCCACTTAGCTTAGTGATCCCTATGATACTTAAAAAAAAGACTAATAATGAATGTAATTAAAAATCCAGAGTCAGTTGCCAATACGTCTCTTGTCATTTTGTTTTGAAGTGCTCTCACATGGTACTGTCTTTCTGCAACTTTATTAATACGTTGGTAAACAGATCAAACACGTTAAAATACTGCTGATCATATTTTCAGTTAAAAAATTAGAGAGGACTAAGTCTTGGTTAATGTTTTTGATGCAGTTTTAATTACTATTACTTAAATGGCTAGGAGGAGCCTATCTTTTTTTTTTTAAAGACTCCAAACTGGGAATTGTTCTGGGTTAACAAATGAGACCAATTTGTTAGTTATTTGTCGTTAAGACGTCTCTTTTAAAATATGGTTTGTTTTGTTTGGACGATGTGCATGTAGTTTTTTTAATGGATAGATTTTTTATGGAGATAAGAAGATAGTATATAAAAAAATAAAAAGTCTTAATCAACCCATATAGTGAGGACTACCGGCAATATTTTGGAGAAATATCTAAGGGTCATGCGAACCACGCAATGGGCGACCCCAATACCTGACTTCTGGAATGTCTGTAGAAGGTTCTTTGATAGGGAAATAACGATTTGACTCTTGAAAGATAGAGTTTTTAGGTTGCCAAGCTTGAATGATCGACGTTGATGAAGATCGTCATTGCCACTGTGCAATAATGATCAATAACTATCCTTTTAAATAGTTACGGTAGCTCTTTGTGCGTCCATTGATTAATTCATGATAAGAATCATAATATAAAGATACAAAATTTACAAAGTAAGACGATTAATAAGAAAAATGAAAGATAGAAGAGCATGCAAGATTAGAAGCATACAATCTTACTATATATTAAAGCTATTGGAAAAACTACAATTGTCATGTAAGCATTTCCTTAAAATCCATCCATACACGTCAGATAGTATAATACGGCAATGTTTCTTATGAAAAAATGAAAATTTGGACGTTTGAACGTCTCCCTTGACTCTATCATATTTCCAAATCCTTTGTACAATTGCACTCCTTTAATTTGTACTTAAATGACGCAATGTATATAATGTATATAATGTATACCCATGGAGTGGATATTATCAAATCTGTCCCTATCAGTTACCTGTTTTAAACGAGTATCAGGTTTGTTTTTGCTCGTTAATTTTTCATATCGACTGGGTTTTATTCACCCAAATTGGACGGGTTTTGGGTGGGCATCAGTTTTTGAATTACAATTGCCAAACCTTCCTTATACAGTTAGCACTTCGAAAAATTTCTATTTTTGCTATTAACCACGACCAAATATATCATAATTAATCAACCCAAAATTATCCGGACTAACCAAATTGGCTTTGACAATGGATCAGTCGTGAGTGGGTAGGATTAGAATCATTAGCCGATCAAATATTTCTCAAACTCTAGCCACATTGTCTTCGACTGAATCTAACAGGAGGGGGGAATCCTCGTACGCATCTTTTGTCCACATGCATGACGCGCATAATGGAAGACAAGATCGTACACACGGTCATTACACGGTTACTACACGTGAACCGAAGCCGCTCCAACTCGAGCCTATACAGTTGGATTAAAGCCTTTCTTTTCTCCGGAAAAGGTGTTTGACCGTTACATTTAAGGTTTGGAATCGGGTCAAGTTTGATAGGGTTTAGCCCAGCTTGGTCAAACCTGATTTGACTGACGTTGCATAATCATTGTAGATACATTCCTAGTTAGAGTGGATTTAAATCTAAACAATCTTCCATTTGAATTTTAATTCATATTATTTGTCATCTACTTTTATTTACTATTGATTATTCGGTATACATACATTCGTTATCTGATAATAAATATTATCATTTCCAAACATATTTTTTATTTTTTCTTCACATCTCCGTTGAGTAAGAGAGTTAGAAAGATTATAGAGAAAAAGAATCTCAGTAGAACTTTTTATTTAATTATTACTTGATTTATACATGTTAGTAAGTTGAGCTGAAATTTAAACTCGTTCCTTACGTCTAATCTCCATTTTTTGGAATAGACGCATACATATCGTACAACTTGAGCACCTCCCGGAACAACACTTCTGGTATGGGCACGATCATATAAGTAACCCTTGCACAAAATACGTTGACATATCCTTCCACACCTCCGTTAGAACTAGTAATGAGATAAGGTAATTAGGAGCCTTAGTGACTTCAAGCTTTGAAACATTGTTTTCTTCGCATGTGTCACAACCTGATATATATAACCTCTTATGCGTCGTCACATTTCAGATCATGTAAAAAAGTAATCCTGCACACGTTGACTAGTTGTATTGAATCTCTCATGAGTTGCCCCATGAACCTCTGGCTGCAGTTACAACAGGAATCAATGGAGTCGTTCAGGTAAATTAATTTCAGAAGATAATGGACTTGTTGAGTGATAGGCCCAGATAGGTCACAAAGTCCAACATCAGAGCCCAACACAAGTATATCAAGTACAGAAAGCCGCGCGTCTGTTGGGCCGGGACGGAAAACCAATCCAAGATCTAAGCAAGTACTCCAATCTAATTAATCCAAAAGAATGAACGAGATTAATCATGAAAGAATAGTCCATACGTTTGACCGTACGTTTAATTTTACATGGTTAGCAAAATTAGTTCATTGTGGGTTGATTTTATGTTTTGTGTCAGTCTTACTAAGCTAAAATTTTCGGTATTAAAATAACACATACTTTCGGAGATTCGAATAGAGAAGCAAAACAGTATGATGCAACAAAGATATATGAAGAAACTCATCGACAAACACCATATTTAGTAATATTATCAATACTATAAATTTTAGAGTTGTCGGTCGTCAATTCAGGTAAACCGATAATTCTATCACAGGACAACCTAAATAATTGCACATTCATAAACCACTAAATTGGTAACCAACATTGATATATAACACCGAAAAATCGAACCAATCTCATAAAAATAAATGTTAACAGAAAAAAGATGTGGATAGTAAAGTCTTACATGGAAAATGGGCAAGGGAGGAAGCTAGAGCCAAGGACAACTTCCCAGCCCAATGGACGCAAAGCATGGAATTGTGGTTTGAGCGGCGGCAAGTCATCCTTGGCTCAGACCTACTCCCCCATCCCACCATGAAATCCATTACCCCACTGATCACTAGCTGTTAATTATATATGTGATCTCCTCTTAATTAGCTAATTGGTTGGAATGCAATCTCTGCTTCTGTTAGCCCACTTCCATTTATAGCAGGAAAAAGGCAGTTGCAGCAGAGCATATATTCTTATTTCTTGCTTTTTCTTTTCATCGAATCTCATATCTATACCCAGACCAAATGCGTAGACTAGATTTCAGATGATGTGGGGAGCATGCAGAATATGTTCCAGTTTGAAAGGGAAATGTGCGATCTAATCTAATCCCCCCTTTTCTGTATTTGTTTCCTTTTTCACTAGTATTGAAAGAGTGGTCTAAAATCCACGGTGCTTTCTTTCCCTTTTCTAGTTTTCTTTTTATATCCCCATAATAATAATAATAATAATGTCAACGCCACGTTACACGCATTGATTCGTCCTCGGAATATTATTATCAATCAAGAAGCGTAGATTTCGTTTCGTTTGAGGGGTTGGTCTTTCATTCCATCTGCATGCATTTATTTGTGTTGCATACTTTATAACCCGCCAGCCCATACGTTCTAACTCTGGCCTTCTGAACATTTGTTGGGCCCCCGACAATTTAATCAGATATCATTAATTAGGGTAATCAGATATCATTAATAGCGAATATAATTTGAGGTTTTGCCGTTGAGCCATGCAACATGAGCAACACAAACCCACCAATGAGACAATTAATTAGATTTATAAAATGTATAGAATTGATAAACCTAAAGAGTAATTAAGATCATCATGCAATCAAACTTCCTACAACTACGTACACCTCTGTCTCTCTATCTCTAATCTTCAACTGCTAATATAATCTTCAGTAACAACTGATGGATGGAGTTGAAGCATACTGTTTGTCCACAACCTCAATCAGCTTGTTGGCTATGGCGCTTGCATACACTGAAGACCCTTCACATATCTGCAAGCAACCAACAGAATTCTCAATCGTTTTCCAGAAATAACAAGCAACGGATATCATTAGTTACTTGATGGAACAAACAAACCTTGGTATTGAAGAGGAAGCTGTAATAGTCACCAACGTGCCCTCCAGCAACATGGTGAAGATCCAAATGCAGCTCATCAAGAACCTTGGAAACAAACAGCAAGCAATTGATCTTCTTCCTCTGAACCAATTTGATCGTCACCTCGTCTTCAATAATCCTCACATCAATCTCGGTATCCTTGGACTTCCTCTGCAGCCAGGAGCTCCTCAGTGTCGACCCATTACAGGATTTGTCCAGCTGATCCGTACCGTGTCCTCCACTGCCATTTGAATTCGCCGCTTTCATCTCCGAACCCTCATTCATGGCGGCTCCTCCATCAATGTCGCCGTTCTGTTGATGATCAGTCTTGTTCCTCTTGCTCCTCCATCTACTGCACCTCTTCTTCTCCACCAGCAATTTCAGCTCCTCCACTGTCCCCAACAACTCCTTGATGTACCCTATCGCGTCTCCCACCACCGACGCCTTATCGTTCTTTTCACGCAAATTTTTTTGGGGACAAATTAGGTCGTGAAATTGGGAAATCGAAATTGAAATACAGACAGAGAGAGAGAGAGTGAGATGAAATTGAACCTTGGTAGGATTGGGGATGAGGCTTCTGAGAGCGGAGAATTTATCGTTGACCTGTTGTCTCCTCTGCCGCTCGGTGGTCAAGGGTTTCGCCATTCTTCCGGCAGCTCTTCCTTTGGCGAGACAAGCCATGTCCCAATTGAACTCCAGGACGCTACTGTCCAGCTGTTGAGACGACGAGCCGTCTCCGTCGGGGTAAATCCCACCACCTCCTCCGCTGCTTCCTTCGCCGCCGTGGATATCAACGAGTCCTCCGCCTCCGAGCAGAGAATTACCGCCGCCGTGGGAGGGGAGATACTGGAAGAGCTCCCTGAACAGAGGCGGCTGAGGTGGGAGGTTGAGGTAGGAGAGCGGGTCGTAGTGTACGGAAGACGGCGACTGAGCTCCGTCAGAAATCGGAAGGTCCCAGCTGCCGTATCCTCCTCCTCCGCCGCCGCCGCCCATGGGAGGTTTGGGGTTGTTGTTGTTGGCGAATGAGATTGAGGAGTTGGGGAGGAGAGAGGACATAGGCAAGTTGAAGAGGTTGAGATCGGGTGTGGTGGGAGGGTAAGGAGGCGGGAGCGGTGGAGGATCGTTAAGCATCAAATTGATGTTGTTGTTGTTGTTGTTGTCACCATAACAACCCCCAGAGGCCATTTCCCTGGCGGAGGCGGAAGAAGGGTCATGATCTTCAGGATGAGGATGGTTAAGGAGGTGGTGGTGGTGGTAATTGGAAAGGTCATCCATGGTGTCGAGCTCCAAGGTGGTTTGGTTGTTTACAGAGGAGGCCGGCGGCGGGGGAGGAAGAGAGTGGTGGTCGACATCGTCGGTGACGAAGCTAGTGTGATCGAAGCAGCTCGCCGTTGCCTCCATGTACATAATTTTCTCTGTTGGATGAAATTTGGATGTGCAGACTGGAGAAAGGAGAAGATGGCAGTGTCTCTATGATTTATTTATATAAAGGATGTGATTCATTTGGGAAAATCGGATTTAATTTGTCCTTAATGTTAAAGGCTTCCCATCAAGTTCAAAATTAGGAAACCACAAGCCAACTATAAATGTATGGTATTTTAATTTAACGTGAAGAGCTGAAGAAAGGTTGTTACTGGGTGGTGGGGACCCTTTTTCTTGAGCTGTCGCTTTCCATTTCTCACCAACTCGCTAATTTTGCTTCTTTCTTTTTATTCTCTCTGTAACCGTCTCCTCCCTCCTCAACTGAATCAACAATTCCAAGCCGCACATAATCAGTTTTTTATTTTATTTGGTGGAGAGCCAATTTTATCCGTCAGTTCGAACCAAATTTAAGGCCGTTAGATCAGACATAATAAAATTTAATGGTTCAAATCATTTATTGGACTGTGCGCATTTTTTACTATAAACAACCGCAAATTAAGTTGAGGGAATGTTGGAGGGAAAATAAAATAAAATTCGAGGGAAATCATCTTCTTTCTATAATTTTCTGTAACATTATCTTTCATTCTTAAATATTCCCTAATTTTAATTTTATCTTTATCATTCTTTAAAGATTCATCAAAATATAATTCTGTTATTTATTTTAATTTTTGAATCTAATAAAATTTATTTTGATATATTTTATTTATTTTTTTCATAAAAAAGTTCAAAAGTATTAATATAGGTATTAAGTACGGTTCATGAGATATAAAAAATTAGTGATAAATGATGATAATGTTATTTACCTCTTATGAAAAAAACAACATTTTATGAAACCTCTAAACAACGTGCTAGAATGGTTACATAACAATTATATAACATATTGCATATTTGTATAATCGTGATATAACAATATCATAAATGATAAACAACAATTATAAGTAAAACTAGTCGTTGTGGACTTCATAATCGTCAAGCTCAACATCCATTTCGAAACATAATCGTCATTTTTACGATATTGTATTATTGTCATAAAATGTAATTAGTACTTAATGATTTAAACTTTTCCTTATTAGTTAAAATATATCAAAATGAATCTCATTAGACTCGAAAAAACGAAATAAACAAGATTTATGAAGTCAAAATTATATTCTGATAAATGTATAAAAATATATTAGAATTAAACTAAGACTATGATTAATAAAAGAGGGAGAGTGTGATAAAAAATAAGATAAAATAGAATTAATTTCTTCTCTCACCATTTTAGTTTTCCTCCCTAACCGTCTAACAAGATTTAGTGCTTTGTTACAGTCCGAAAAAACCCACCTAACATGCAATATATTCCAATCATTAGATTAAAATTTTGACTAATCTAACGGCTGACAAATGTTCCACGTCAAAAGATAAAAAGTGGTCTCAGCTGAATAGAAAATCCGGCACATAACATGAAATAAAAAAAATCTGGCTTCATGGCTCTTCAATAACCTGCAAACATTCTTGATAAAAAAGAAAACTCTGCAACCATGTTGGGTTGAAAAGTTGATATGTTTAGCATTAATTAGTTCTTTATATATGTACCTTCAGTATTCAATTACCATATCGGATATAGACTATATTAGGTTCGAGAATATAATTTCGCGATTACATCTTTTTCAAACTTTCTTTTCGGGCGGATGTTAAGAGTCGAATTACAGTCTTCTCCTTAGTCAATAGTCATCCACACCATCATTTACCAAGCCATCTTTTCACGGACCACAAGTAAACAGGTTTATACATTTGAACTACTAATAGAATGAGATTTATCTTTATTGCAATACAAGATAATAAGTGAAAATAAACATTACAACAATATTTTTATTTAGATAGATAGATGCTACCTGCTTACAAACCACAGGATGGGAATTACCCTTCATTTTTACTTGCTTTTTTTGGTGAATTTTATTTATACTTGCTCAAGTCTATGCTTTGGTTTGGCGTAGCCGTAGATGTGGACTGGACTGAACTCGTGCATACACTGGACAGGAGTGAGAGGCCGACTATTCTTGAAATTGGGCCTATATATTCCAGATGCTGCATGGGCACATGGCCCATGCTATGGCCAAGTGAGTATTTTTTATGCCGGGCTTGGGGAAATCAAATTATTGTTTGGATGTTGCTACTTGCTACTAACTAGCATCGTAGGTGTGACCGTGTAGATAGTTATTTTATCGATTGACCGTTAAATATTTAACACTGTGATAGGATTTTTTTTTATAGATAGCTTTTAATATAAAAAATCAAAATAGTAAACATAATAAAAATTAGACATCGATTCAACATGTGAAATTGATTTCCACACAGTTTAGGAAAATGGGAGATATGAAAGAGCTTGCCGAGCCACAGAGTGGGCTGCCCCATTAACATATCGTCGTACACATGCATCTGTATTCAAGGACTAGCTGCCTGGTAGGCGAGAATCTATGAGATGATAGCAACGTCAGCCACGCACCGAGTATACCTCTGGGAAAGTTGTGACTGCACCAGCTCTGCATCACTTTCAATGTTCACTTTCTAATAGTCATGTTAGAATTACCACTGCACATTTGTTTCTTCAATCCGCAAGGAAATTTTTTGCTAAATTCATTTTCAAAAATGAAAAAAAACACATGCATCCTGTATAGGCAGGAGCTCCAAAGCATAGGGTATCAATGAGTTATGGATATGTCCATCTGAAATTCTGTAATAAAACCCCACTCGCATCACGAATCACCAATCCTACCACCAACATAAAACGAGAAATATTGCATGCATATATATGATTATTAAACCGAGAAAGATTTGTTACCATCAAATTTTTATTAGGCCACCTGTTAGAAATATCATCAAATATAGTAAATTAGGTTGAGTTACATTCATATAAAAATGAACTAATTTAAGCTACGTTCACATAAAATGTATAGTTTTGAAAAAGAAAAATTATGATATCATATTTGAGATGAAGGAGAATGAACTAAAAAAATTATTCTCAAGTAAAAAATAATTATAAAAAATATAAATGTTAAGAAGATAAACATCAATTAAAAGTAAAAAAAAATATTACACTATTAATTAATTATTTATACATTAAAATAAAATAAAAAGTCAATAAGATTATTGATCATTTAAATTATAAATGGTTTCCATTATCTCATTCTATAAAGTCTGGCCTGACACAGAACCAAAATTTCAGAAACACTTTATTTCAAAATTGTACCGGACCGATTAACTATACCGTAACGACTAGGTGACCGATACGCAATAAAACTGGTTTAACCAGTTGGTCCTGTACGGTTTGCTTCATCTTTCAATCTATTTCTTACATATATTCACATTAATGCTTGATAAGAAAACTATTTCATCTGAATACATTTTCGTCTAGTCGTCATTTGTAAACAAATGTTTGCGTACGTAGTCCTCCAGAACTCAAACCTCATCATCTGAAATGAAATTTCTTATTTATAGTTAAGTCTTATGGTTTGGTGAGATGGGCTTATTTCCAATGAATCAAACCACAAGAAAGATTCGATCACTAATTACGAATGGACCGACTAAGCACATATTCAAGTATCAATCATATATCCCCTCGGGCCGGCCCTAGAGGTGTGCTGGACCGCTTTACGATACAGGGTGTCAAAATTTTGAGGCCTCAAATATTGAGAATTAACGTTATTCGATTAAATAAAAGTTTAAACAAATTACTATACTTTCACTTGTGTTACATTATAGACACTGCTTAATTAGAACAAAAATGGCGGGACACTTAACCTTCAAGATCAACCTTTCAATAATAGTACTAATAATAATAGCTTCATCATCACTCCTCCATTTCTCCGCCGCCCAAAACGCCCGACAAGACTACGTCAACGCCCACAACCGAGCCCGAGCAGCGGTCGGAGTGGGAGACATCAGGTAGGACGAAAGGGTGGCTGCTGTTGCCCATAACTACGGCAACAAAATCAAAGCCAACTGCGACTTCAAGCACTCCCGCGGGCCCTACGGAGAGAATCTAGTGTTCGGCAAGCCCGACATCACGGGCAGAAAATCGGTACAGATGTGGGTGGACGAGAAGAAATTCTACAACTGCAGAGCTAATAAGTGCACCGGGGGAGAATGCGGTCACTATACCCAAGTTGTTTGGAAGGACTCCACCAAGCTAGGCTGCGCCAGGGTCGTGTGCGACCGGAACAAGGGTACTATTGTCCTTTGTAATTACGATCCTCCGAGTAACTCCGGCCGTACACTTGCCTCCGCAAATCCCTCGCTGCATCTATCGGCGAGTTTATTGATCAGTATGTGTAGCTGCAGCCTGCAGTATCTATTTAAGTATTTTAAAGAAAGAAAGCCGTAACGGCGCTGACAGGTTGCGCTAAATAAAGTTAAGATGGTTCGATTTTGAACACCTTATTATAAAGTTGAATATGATTCATTGACGGAGTCAAAAAGTTGATCAAGAAACTTCGAAGATGATAATGCAAAGAAATCAACTAAATAAATAGAAAGTCAACTATAAATTCGATCCATTCTCTTTACATAAGTAAATGTCTGATGTCATGAGATGTCACTTGACTTTTAGTTTAGTGACACATATATCATTATACTAGTTTAGTTTTCTCACTGGAAAATAAGAAGTAGTTTTTATGTCTGTGATTGTTAGGTGGTTAAGTATTATTGTCTGTTTCAGCCTTTCACACCTAACTGATGTAATAATAGTGAATTCAAGAATGATATAGAATTAGGAGAGAAAATAAAAGTTAGACAAAAATTATATAACGAGAAAATATTTTCAATAAATTTATAAGAGTTTGATTATAATTAAGTGTGGTTGAGCGAGATGATTTCTTTTCATCAATTAATATGATTGGAGCGATCCTAACCTTCAAATTAAAGCAACTTATTAACATTTCTTAATATAAACATAAATAAGAACTTAACTGTGAATGATTAAAACAAAGCCATCCCCAACAACGTAACACCACTAAAAAGGGAGGGCACACAGCCTGGAGAGGTTTATTGTCTCATAAAAAATGTGTAACCGGAGAAAGGTGTGATTGGAGTCTGGAGAGGTTTATTGTCTCATAAAATGAAGTGTTATCATCCATATATAAATGTTATATTTTTATGTAAATTATTAATTTTTACGCATATTTATTTTTATTTATACATACCTTATTTATTTAAATCACGCACAAATGCTCTTTAGTTTTTGTTGGTAATAGAGTAAATATATTGCACTAATAAACAACACATTGTAAATATTTCTCAGGCAGGTTGGAAGTGCCGGTAGTCCGCCACACTTAAAATCACTATGGATGGGTGATTACCACCACAATACCATAATGACGATAATTAAGCCAACCTCCTTAGACCAATTTACTGTGGTAATATTAATAATGCAATACACAACAACTATTCTCAAAATTGGCAAGCACAAAATGGTAAGTAAATAACACCATGATTTACGCAGTTCCCTCCAATGTAACAGCGACAACTACAAACACTTCTTCACTAAAATAGAGTAGCCATAAGCCGATCCAAGCCGATCCAAAATAGTATCTCTCAAGTGTTTCCCAATCCCTAAACAACAATCTCACTATTTTTACCGCTCACAAGAAAGTATTCCTACCACGATAAAACATTTACCAAAACTTTCTACTGCTCACCTATCTACCCAACAATTGAAATAATGTATTTCAATAGTTACAAATTAAAAAAAAGCAACTCACTATACAAAAGAAGGAAGAAGACGTACAGAGAAGATAAAATGAGTAAGAGATGATTTCAAACATGTATACATCGTCTCTTTATATAGCTAAATGAAGAGAAAGTAAATTAAATGAATGAGTTAGCAGCTCATTTAATTGGTGGCAGTGCAATGAAGTTGCAATGGCCATTAATTTGAAGGTGAAATCCCTTTCTTTCTTTATTCATCCGAGACCAACATCTCTCTTATAAGCCAATAAAAAATTATATATTTTTTTAATTTTTTATAAAATAATATTTTTGAAGGTGAGAAAAATTGGTAAGACAATAATTTTTTTCATATAATAAATAAGGTGTATATTAAAACTTTTTGTTAAGGTATATTAATTTATTTATATTAAATTATGAGTTGCACAAAGTAAAATATGGACTTGATATAATAACATCCCTTTTTTACTTAACCAGTCCTCCTAACCGTTACTTTAAAATAACTCTTATTGTATTAGTCATTAATACGATAATGGATTTGTGAAAGAGAAATCTATGAAGAGAAAGATTTTCGAAGCCACCATTAATAAACTAAGCTCATAAATTTTATAGAAAGTGGGAAAATTAATATGATACATGTTATTTAAAAAAACAATAAATAAATATTTTATTAAGAATAAAATTATTTACAGATTACACTTAATAAAAAACATACAACTCATAACGATTCCGAACAACTTTCTGTCTTCTTACGGGGTTGAATATGTTATGTTATGCCCAAAACTACTTCTTAAAGTCCTAGTCAAGTCATGACATACTCACTAGGTTCTTTTTTATAAAATATAATAATTAATGTTTATGATTGGCCTCATCTAACCATGGCGATTAATTTTAAGGGTATTTTTATTTTCAAATTTTAATAATTATTAAAATGAAGTAGAAGATGAGGTGATATTCTTTTAGCAATTGTTAGAGGTGCATAAATAATTGTTAATTTAGAAATTTTGTTAGAAATTTGGTTAGCAAATGCCATATAAGTATATGGACCAATTTTCTAAGAAAAAATTTAATTAAAATTAATTTTATAGGAATAAATTAATAAAAAATAGGTAAATTATAGTGTAGGTTTTAGCAATAGAATTGTTAAAGAATTATAGAGATGAAAGTGTTTAGAAATTGTTGAATGAGTTAATTGTCAACATTGGTGATGTGGCGATAAAGTTTCTATTAGAAATTGCTAAACTATTTCTGGATGGAGATGGCGTCTAAGAGAGTGAGGTTTCGATAATTTTTTGTTGAGTTCAGAGCAAGAAAACACAAGACTGAAGTTAGATCGACTCGAAGTTTTTTCGGAACGGATTGACTTTTCATCGATGATCTTCATCTCTTTCTCCTGTAATCCTTCTTCAAACCATGTAAGTCTAAAGTTTGTTGTGTGGATTACATACATGAACTTGTAGTTAAGATTTTGTGTGAATGATAGTGGGGTTCTAACCGTTTGATTACAGTCGATGTTATTCAGATTTATGATGTGTTTTATCTAAATCCTAAATTTTGATTTGTCATCATTCCACAATTCTATTAACTCGAGAGAGGAAATGGCTTAATCCGACTGAAAACTACAAGATCATTAAAGTATTTGACCCAAAAGACAAGTATTTAATGTGACTACTTGCTGATGTTTACGTATGTATTTAGTTTTCTTTAAAGTTCAAATGTAAAATGTATATGCAGCCACTTGGTTAATAACAAGGTGAAAGTCGATCTTATCGGTTGATGAGTTCAGCACATCAAAATGTCAGACCTTTGCTTAGTCATATAATTACATTCCTCTCTTTTGGTTTAAGAACGATTTCCACAGACAGTGGTAATTAAAATAAAGTAATTTTCATTTTTCAAAAAACTTAAAAGAATTTCAGAAATCTAAAAAGTCAATGGCATCATGTCACAATGTTACCATTTAGTTCAGCAGCATCGATCTATTAGCCTATTTATACCCTTCAATTCATTACCTTTTTCTCCATCAACACTCACCACTACTGCAAATCCATCTCAGCATTCCCTTTTCACTAACAGATCAACAATGGCGATTGTCAACCTTCCTCCTCTCATTACTCTGCTCATCTTCAAGCTTTTAGTCTCATTTCATCCCACTCAAGCCCAAAACAGCCCCGCAGACTATCTCAGGGCCCACAACCAAGCCCGCGCCCAAGTCGGAGTCGGGCCCATGACATGGGATGCCAACGTGGCCGCCTATGCTCAGCGCTACGCCAACAGTAGGAGGGACTGCCAGCTTATTCACTCGTCTGGTCCCTATGGCGAGAATCTCGCCATGGGAATGCCGGACCTCACAGCCGTAGCAGCCGTGAAAATGTGGGTGGACGAGAGGCAGTTCTACAATTGCGGGGCCAACCGATGCGTTGGGAATCAGTGTTTGCATTACACTCAAGTTGTGTGGCAGTCTTCCACGAGGTTGGGTTGTGCCCGTGTGAAATGCAACAACGGCAGGGGCACCTTTGTGATATGCAGTTATGCTCCTAGGGGCAACATTGTCGGTCGACGCCCTTACCCTAGGTGTTTCTCGCCGAACGAAGATGTTATTGCCGGCGTTACAAGTTATTAAGTGTTTCCAAACCACTCTCAACTTCAGAAAGTTGTGCCTTGAAATGTTGTAGCTAAATAAGTCCATTGAAGACAGAATGCTACATAATGTGGTTATCTGAAGTATCTATCTGTATTTTACTATTTTATAAGCCACTGTTTTATCATTGTATTTTGGTTTGGGTTATGGCTCAAAACATCAACTCAAGTAGTTAAATTAAATTCAACAATTTCCACATAATGGGTTGCCTCACTCAACTCAACGACCAACATCATAAATGAACAAAGCTTGATTTGATAGATAGTTGGATGGAAATCTAAGAATTTTCTTATCCGAAACGGAAATTTTAAATCCCAACAAAATATTTTTTAGAAGTTAATTTTTCCGTTACCAACTAAATTTCAATTCACATTCCACCTGTCAAACCAATCACAATTGTTGATATATGCTAGATTGATTTTCCTTGCTCCAATTTGAAGCAAGGAAAATTCCATCCCTTACAAACTCACAGACAAAAGAAAGCCATGAGCATCAAATTTGAAGCATTCAGCACTCCGACATTGATTAGCGTGTAACTTATCCAATTATGTTCAGTTCAATTCACATGAAACTTTCTCATGGAAAAAAGAAGAGAGAAAGGAAGCCATATCATTAATCTGAAGTCTGAACCCGTAATGCTTCAACTTGGCCCCGGCCTTGGTTGGATCATTGTATATACTTGGGAATCTCGCCCTTTCTGAGGAGACCCAAAGCGTATTCAGCAGTGTCAGTGAGATCCTTGATATTGTGGACAGACTTTTCCTCGGATCCCAGCAAGAAGATGGCACGAACTTCAGCCTTCTTAGCCAATCTTGCTGCTAAATTAAGAGGTAAACTTGGAGAGTTGAGACTGCGTAATAGTTGGCGGTACAGAGACAGAACACACCCTCTATTCCGTGCCAAATCTTCAGCTGTCGCCCACACCAGGCCTTTCGCCATCCTAAAAAAGGATTCTTTCTGTAAAACTCTGCATCTCCAAAAACCAAAAACACTGACTTAGACTTAGATGAGCTAGCTATACTACCCTTCGTAGCACGGGGCACGAAATAGTAAAATCAGTTGGGAGAGAAGAAACACTGAAACAAATAAACCTTCAGGAAGAAACGATGGTGGCTTATTGTTGGACTCTCAAGACATACCAAAACGCTACTTATAAATCCATTCACTGGGACGGATCAGCGGGCTGGGAACTTATTAGGGTCTACTAACAAATAAAACCAGATAGGAATCATGGTCGGGAATTTTCGGTCCGACAGGAAGTAAGTAAGATTCTGAGATTTTGAGGGCGAACTTTTCTGTTGTCATCCAAATTCCATCCAACTTTTCACACCAACACAAACCAAATTGAGAAACTGAGGAAACAATTAGAACTCAGAGTAAGACAAACAAGTTACAAAGAGTCAGCGAAGTGGTTTCAATAAAGCACAAGGGCGCCCTCAGCTTAATCATCTCACTCACGCATTACATCAAACACATGGTGTGCGGTTAAAGTTCATCAAGTCTCAAAGCAACTCATGTACGGATTCATCAAGTCTCAAAGCAACTCATGTACGCATATCCTATAAAATCGTAAACTTTCAAACCAGACTTAGGAACCCGACATGGGATAATATCCCCTTTTCAAGTCAATTCGGAGTTTCACAAATCAATCAAGGACTGTGTACCCATGGTTTATAGGATAATCTACCTGAAATGCTACGTAATTGGGATCGCTTAGCCGAACCGTTGAAGCAGAAGGCGTCGCCTCTGCTTGTGTCGTAACAAAATAATATCTGATCTCTCTCCCCCACCGTCGACTTTCGTCTGGTGGCTCTCGGGCCGCAGTGGGCACTTAGTAATTACTCTTTATCTCTCTCTCTCTTCCAGGTGCAGGTGGTGCTGCGGCTTAACTGCGGCTGCGTGAGTTGTTTTTCCATAGTCCATCAGTTCAGGGAAATTACAGTTTGATCCCTCTGCTTGTGACAACTCGACGCCTATTCTTTGTTTCCTGACCAATCAGCCTCATTAACTCTTAACTTATATACCTTTTAACTTATCTACTTTAATAATCCTTTATATTTGACGTATTTTTTAAATTGTCCTAAGATCGTGTTTTAGTTATTTTGGTCTGCATTAAAATTTTCCCCACTCCCTATCAATATTTTTTATTTTATTCCGTTTACTTTGCCACATGAATCAATTATACAAACACCCACATCATCATTAATTTTTTTCAAATTAAAAATTTAAAAAATCCTTTTTTTCCCACCCTCTTTCTCTTCCTTTCTTTCTCCTCTCTCAATTTCATCTCTTTGTTTCTCATAGCCATTTTAGCATGCCGAGCAAACTAAATCATCTTTGGCCTTAAAGTTATAAGGCGTATCGAAAGTCTCTCTTTCAGAGCGTTGAAATCCTCGTCGTCGGCAAAAGAGTTGCCGTTGAAGAATACGAGATCTTTTAAAACAAACAGAATGAGACAAGGCAATGGGAAGAAAAAAGAATGTACGAATTGGATTGATTTTTTTTTGTTTTGAAAATCCAACCGTGATGGTCGAAGAACCGTTCAAAGAGAGATCCGAGAGAGCCTCTGTCGGAGAAATCGAGAGGGAGAATACTATTGATCTTCTTATCGGAAGAGGGGGACGTCGCCGACGATGACTTCTTTCTCCACAACCAGCTCCACCACTCCATCTCTCATTGGGTTCGTCACTGCTGTCCCTGCTGCCACAACAGTTCATTTTCGGAATTACTCGGCGAAAATCCTCTCCCTGCTTGACCACCCTTTCCTCCATACCCACTACGCTTGAATCGGCGTCTCTCACTACACTTGTCTATTGATTGATTACTGTTAGATTATGGAGTCTGATAAACTAAAGACTTTTGAGCTTGGCCCAGTTAGTTAGTTTAATCAAAAAAGGAATAGGATTAATCTTGTCTATTCCATATAGGATTAAGATTAATCTTGTCTATTTCATATAGGATAGGGATTAATCTGGTAGCTCCCTATAAATAACATAGTTTTGTAATTGTATTTTGTATCCCAAACATAATAGTCGAATTCCTGATTTGGTAGCGCCCCAGACGTACTCTTCCTGCGAAGGGGAACTGGGCTAACCAATCTTGGTGTTCTGTGTTCTTAATTTTCAGTTCGTGATTGCGTTGTATTCCCTACAGCTGGTATCAGAGCTCCAGTTCGGATCGAGGATCAGACGACAATTACGATGGACGGAAAATGGGCGGTGGAGAAATTCGATGGAGTTGATTTCGGGTTCGGAAAGATGCAGATCGAGGATTATCTGTATGGTAAAGATATGGACCTACGATTAGAAGGAATGAAACCGGAGGGCATGAAGGACGAAGATTGGAAGCTTCTAGACAGGAAGACGATGAGCGTGGTGCGTTTATCATTGTTTAGGAAGATCGTGCTACAGACGCAAAAGGTGAAAACGATGAAGGAGATGTTGGATATGTTATCTGGGATTTATGAGAAGCCGTCTGTAGCAAATAAAGTTCATCAGGTACGGCGGTTGTTTAATCTGCAAATGGGAGAAGACACGGATGTTGGTGATCACTTGGATGAGTTCAACGTTGTGATATCGAAGTTAAGTTATATCGATATCAATTTTGACGATGAAGTCCAAACTCTACTTCTACTGTCCTCTCTGTCAAAAAGTTGGAGTACAACTATTAGTGCTTCAACAGGTAAAATGAAGATGAAAACAGATGAAGTCAGAGATTTTAATTTTGAGTGAACCAATTCGCAGGAAGGACAATGCAGGCTCAACTTTAGGTTCCGCTTCAAGTTCATGTTCCATTTTTAAGATGGATGGCAGAGGGAAAAAGAAGGCAAAGAAAGAAGTTCGATGCTGGAATTGCAATGAGTTGGGTCACGAAAAAATAATTACAGTGCGAAAAAGTCTGCAAAATGGAAAATTGGGTGTTGGATTTGGGATTAATATTCCACTTTAGCTAGGATGCAGGTAAAATGGAAAATTATACCTCTGGAAGCTGCGGAAAGGTCTATTTTGAAGATGGGACGACCTTGAACATAGTGGGAAAGGGAGATGTTAGAATTGCAACACTTGGAGGATCTATTGTGGTACTAAAGAATGTGAGGCACATTCCAAACTTGGACAGAAATTTGCTTTTGGTTGGACAGTTAGATGACGAAGGATACTTCGTGCACTTCGGTAGTGAGAAGTGGAAGGTTACCAAAGGAGCTACCTTGATAGCTTGTGATATAAGGTTTCGACGTTGTACATGGCTTATAATGCTCGTAATAGTGTTGTTGTTGACGAAGGTAATGGTGATGGATCAATGTGGCATTTTCGTCTTGGCCACATGATTGAGAAAGAGATGAAGGTGTTATGTTCAAAGGAATTTCTACCAGACCTCAAATTTGTGGAACTCGGATTGTGTGAGGTATGCTTATTCGAGAAGCAGACTTGGTTGATTTTTTCGAAGGGTGGTATAACTTTGAGGAAGCTGAAGATGGAATTAGTCCATAGTGACTTGTGGGTTCCAACAATGGTAGCATCTCTTGGTGGATCGTTGTACTACATGATATTTGTAAACGATGCCACAAGGAAGACATGGATTTACTTCGTGAAGCACAAGTCTGAAGCATTTGGCGCCTTCATGAAATGTAGCAGTTGTAACTACAGAATTGTGGAGTTGGATACTTCTAACTCAAGTGGGAGAATAGAAGCTCAAATTGAAGGGGAGAATGTTCAGGAACTCCACCAGATTCTCTGTGACGATCCACAAGGTAACGTGGATCACCAAATAGGTATGCGCCTTCAAATTATTCAGTTTATAAAATAAAGAAGAAGGCGGATGGGAGCAAACGTTACAAGGCAAGGATGGCAAGGATGGTGATGAAAGAATTTGAACATGAATACAATATTGATTATATTGACGTCTTTACTTCAGTTGTTAAGTTAACAACTATTAAATTAGTGCTATTTATGGTGACTGTGGAGAATTTGGAATTACAACAGATGGATGTAAAGATGGTCTTCTTTCATGGGAATTTAGATGAAGAAATTTATATGAAGCAGTCAGAGGGTTATTTGTCTGAAGGCAACAATCAGTTTGTGTGCAAATTGAAAAAGTTGAAGCTGTGTATGACTTCAACTGCCTTTGATATTTGAAGCTGAAAGCATGGTGCTGCCTAAAATAAGAAATATTGAAGACAGAGATAACAATGATAGGAGTTAGTCTTCAGGTTGTAAGATTATGGAGTCTGATAAATTGAAGATTTTTGGGCTTGACCCAGTTTGTTTATTTAGTCCGAAAATGAGTAGGATTAGTCTTGTCTATTTTGTATAGGATTATGATTAATTTTGTTTATTCCATATAAGATAAGAATTAATCGGACAGCACTTAATAAATAACCTAATCTTGTTATTGTATTTTATATCTCAAATATATTAGTCAAATTTCTGATTTGATAGCGCCCCCAGGAGTATTTTTTTTATGAAGGAGAATTGAGTTAACAAATCTCGGTGTTTTGTATTTTTTATTTTTTGGTTTGTAATTGTGTTTCATTCGGGTATGCTCCAACGGCGATTTGCACTCTGTTCTCCAGAAGCAGCCAGGGAATTGTTTTCCGTCGCCGCCGTCAAGTTCTTTGCTTAAGAAGCTGAGATGGACGATTAACTTAGCTAGCAATTTCTTTGACACTATTGATAAAGCTCAGAGAGTTGGTTAGACTAGGTTTGTCGAGCAAAGATCATTTTGGAACGTCTTTAGAAGAGTTCTATTTCACGAGGCATCAAAGCCAATCCGACCTCGATCCCACGGCTCCCGTCCCGGCACTCCGCCATCGGAATTGCACCCGTCCGATCAATCGACGTCACCTCCACCGATTTCGGCCTCCCCCATCCGAAATCAGCGCCGTACACGTTGAACCTAGAGGATCCAGCAATTCCAATGAAAACTCCTATGCTCGCCTCCAAATTCCTCATGAACCTCGGCAAATTGTCTTTCTCCACTGTCGCTTTCTCTTCCACAGCATCAATCATCCTACTGATCCTCTCCACTACAAATCCGGCTATCGGCTTCTTAAAATTGGGATTTAGTGAAGAAATTGGGATTTAGGGATTGAGGGAGATGAGTTTGCAGGAAGGGAAGAGAGGGAGAAAGAGCTTGAAGGGAGATGGTTTTTTTTCTTTTTTCTTTTTATTTTGTTGACTAATGATTATGACTTGTGATGTGCTTTTATAGTGCGCGGCAAAGTGGACGGAATGAGACGAAAAATGTTGACAGTAATTTGAAAAAATTTCAACTCAAATCAAAATGAATAAAAACACGAACTTAGGACAATTAAAAAATACGTCAAACTTAGAGGATTATTAAAGTCGATAGCTCAATTTTTTGGTATGGCATATTCATTGTTATCATAACTCATGAGTTTTCACTTTTCACAATTGGAGTACTTTCGGAAAGTTTAGGAAAAAATTCGATCGAAATTTGGCTCTATAATAAAGGAGTTGGCTCGATAATGAATGAGACGAGTTTGAGCTAATCCTGATTCGACTCGGCCGGCTGGCCCGTTAGATCGACTCGTGAGCTCGATGAGCCTAGCTTACCAGCTCGGCTAAGGCTTACGAGTTAGCTCGATTACCGCTCGTTAAATGGTTCAAATATTCTCATTTTGTCTAAAAAGAAGAATATAATGATTGATGTTGTGGTAATGATTAATTACTTAATTAGACTATAAGAGTCGAGTCCATTTTAGAATATTGTAAATTTTTAAAAGGTTTATCCGAATAAAACTCGAGATTAAACTCTTACAAACAAACCGATCTAAACTTATTAGAACTTACGAACAAGCCAATTTGAAGCCGAGTCGAACCCTCGAGCAAAATTAGTCGAGCTGACCTCGAGTTTGATTATTATGGCTCGAATGAAGCTCTCACTCCCCTATAAACTAAACAAGCTCCGTTCATCAGTAGTCTACCGCTAGTTAGAGACTTAGAGCGATTCTTTCCCACCCAGAACTTTTTCATACACAATTAATCACGAAAGCTTCCTACTTACCCAGTTCATTGATTCCTTTTTTATCTGTTAACCTGGAATAGATTCATAGGTAAAAGTTTTGAGGTATTTGCCCCATACAAATACAAATTTACATGGTTTATACAAACAAAAGTATATATTTTGTTTGTACAGAAATATGAAATCCTTTACAAATCCACACAGATTTTTACATGTCCTTTCTTTACCAATATGGTCTCTAAGATAGGTTTCCAGTTATCAGGTCCCTTCATTTTGCTTATTAAGTGCCACACCTACCTGAGTTAGCACTTAGAATACTCACTCACATCTAAAGAAGGAAACTGTATCATACATATTACATCCAACTCCCACCAAAATTATATATACCCTTTGCCACTCCTAGAGGACATGATAAGTCAGTAACAATAACCAGTTTTACATTGTGGTTCACAAAGAATTAGACATCTGTAAATGAGTACTCCAATTTGCAACAATTCATTAACTTCAGTTCGATCTCTCCTGTCCTGGCATCCCAAATTCCATCTTTGTTTCTCTGCATATCCAGGGAACAGATGACCTGCTGAAACTACTGCAACTTTTATACATTTTCATGACTTAACTCTTCTTTTTTCTTCCAGTACTTACAATGTAGCTCTCTCTTCATAACACCATGAGCTTTTAGCTTTCAAAAGACCACACCTTTGCTTTCGATTGCTTTACGGATCCTCAGGTTTCTGGACCGCATTACCACTGCGTGTCATTTGTTCTGCTTGCCCTTCAAAGCTCAATGATTTCACAGATTCTTTGACAACGGCATCCGAAACTCGCACCTTCATAATACTCCCCACAACTCATTCAGTAATTTACTCTTTCAGTTTAATCAAACACAACACTTTTTCTGTAACATTCATACCTGTAGGGGCATTTGCTCTGCTTGCCCTTCGAAGCTCACTGATGGCGCAGATGCATTGGAATCCGAAACTCTCACCTTCAATAGCACCTCCACAATTCATTCAGTAAAATATACTTTGTTCAGTTTTAATTTAATCACAATTTTTTGTTCTTTGAAAGTTTGTACCTGTAATGGCTTCATGATACCCATGTCTGATTCATCAGTTTTATCCAGTGCTTCTTGAGCTTGCAACTCCATAGAATCTCGAACCAGTTGGCTTAAAAAGTTCACGTCATCAGACATGACTCCAAGTCCTTTCAATAGCTTCGACCCGAGTTGTAAACTAGTCTGCATTATATTGTTGCGTCAGAAGCAAAGGTTAAGAGTCAAAAACAAGTATAGGTAGGAAAGAGTGAATAAAGAATCTGCTTCGTTTACCTCTGCATTCTCTAGAATGGCATCTGTAGCACCACCTTTCTTCAGATCCAAAAGATGCATAATGTTCTGAGCTCTAGCATATATCGGAATCTGTAGCATCGAGTATTCACCAAAAACCCACAAATTCAGCAAGACAGGATTACACGTAACAGATGAAACTTTAACAGCTGATCCACATAAATTAGTATTTATGAAAAAAGGGAAAGTCTCACCCCAGGAAATGCAAGTCGAAGCCTCTGTACAGCCTCAAGTGTCCTTTTCTTTCCAGTGTAAGTAACTATGACAGCTTTAGGTGCAGAGAAGCCAGCCGTTCGGAGTACTTCAGGGCGTGATCCATCCCCATATATAATTGGGAAACCAAGTTTTCGAGATGCCTGTGCACCAAGTTATAGCTTTCAGCTTCCAAAAGATGAATGGGAAATCATGCAATTTGTCATTTCCTTGGACGTACACAAAAGAGCAAGCATGAGCCTAGAGGATTATGAATAAAAATGTTTAGAGTAACTCTAGCATGTAGGAAGAAAATAAAGATCCTGAACCAGAAATTCTTGTAATAGTTGGATGGATAATCCCATGGGGGCATTTCCATACCTGTACCACGGATGGGTTCAGATCGAAAGCTATGAAAGGCATTCCCACCGCTGCGTCACCATCCACTCCTGAAGTAAACGGAGTGGACAAGAAGTTTGCCAACACCTGCATACAGAGAGCTTGAAAATTTAGAGCTAATGCCAGAATCCTGCAAAATCGGGACGTAGTCCACTTTCATAATTAGTTATGTACCTGGCCCATCTGTCCAAATCCAAGGATGACAACAGGCTCACTGCCTTCAAAGTTGACTGGCTCAGCCACTTTCTGAACGTTTATAATTTAGATTAAAGGGAGAAGTACCAACCATTGATAAACATCATAGCAAGGTAAAGAAGTATTCTTTTGAGCTAAGCCTGAACTTGCAGCTGAAAGCGTGAAACTTTAGATGCACTCAATCTCAAAAGTGTCGAATCGCTAGAGAAAAGGAGACATACTTCTTCTGCATCAGACTTGTCTTCAATAAACCGAGCAGCTCTTCTTCCAAGTTCATTAAGAAACGGGGTTAATGCCATTGACAACACGACGACGATTATAAGAAGTTTGTTGAGCTCAAGTGGTAGCACTCCCAGTCTGTGTCACATCATAAATATGAGCAATAACAACATTGGATACATAGCCATGCAAAATATAGCATTGCGTCCTCTATGAATGAAATGAATACTCACCTGTTAGCCAGAGAAAAGACAACAAAAGCAAACTCTCCACCCTGTGATAGCAGCAACCCGATTCTTACACTCTCTTGCAAAGTGAGTCCAACTCGAGGACCTATAGCTGTTATAATCAGTGTCTTGATCACAATTAATCCCCCCAGGAGTGACAGTACATTTGGCCATTCTCGTAAAAGCAGCTGCATTCCAAGTCGATAACCAATTCAGTTAATCGAGAAATAGACTAATCGAGAAATATCAGTTCCGCGTGTTGTACCTGAGTGTCCACAGAAGTTCCTGTCGTTACAAAAAATAATCCAAGAAGCAACCCCCTGAATGGTCGTATGTCAGCTTCAATCTGTGTACGGAAATTTGTTTCTGCCAATAATGCCCCAGCTAAAAATGCACCAAGCTGTAAATTTGCAAGAGTCAGCATTTACATGAGCATAGATACAATGTTAATTAACCACTTGAGGTATGAAAGAGGGTTTAAGACCGTGTCACTGAAGCCCAACTTCTGAGTAATAAGAGAAGTCCCAGCAACTGTCAGCAGGCAGAGAGCAACAAAGGCCTCTGAGCTTCTTGCTTCTGCAACAACCTGGGTAAGGTAACAACCTTATGATGCATGAGTAATAACAGAATCTCTCAGATTTAAAGAGAAAATAGATAGAGCTCCCACCTCAAAAACTCGCCTTAGACCGAATTTCCCACCAAGAGATAGCAATCCCAATCCCAATAAGGCCTTTAAACTTTCCTGAATAAGCGTTGGCAATATACTTTCCCCCACCAGATTCTGCTAAGATGGATGAAAATTCAGATAAAAGAATTTTAGCTTCAGATTTAAACAAAATGCACACCTTACAATTGATGCAAGCAAACATGCTTACAATTTACACCTAATCATATTACGTAGTCTTCGAAAATGAATACCGAAAGAGAAAATTTGGACACACCTGGCTCTCTAGGACAGGCAGTATGACTAAAAGAGGAACTACCGCTATATCCTGCAAACAACAACCATAACAAACCAGTTTACATAATTTAATTTACAAATACGTTTTCTTTTAGAGAGAAATAGATGAATCAAGAGACAAATAAGCATGTGAACCAAGGTATAAACTAGCCGTAGAAAAATTGTGTATAAAAAGTAAAAGTAAACCTGTAAAAGAAGTATCCCCAAAGTTGCTGAACCAAACCTCGTAGGCAGCTCACCTTTTTCTGCAAGAAGCTACATAGCATGCTTATTAAGCTTCACGATGCTCTTCCAACTAACTTTGATTAAAGCATTTCTTGAAAGTGAAAAGGGTACATATTACAAGCAACGGGAAAAGATATTTTGGTCTATGATCTAGTCTAATTAATGTGCAGATGCAAAAATTTCCAATTCCCCATCAGCATACTTTTATGAGTCTGATTCTCTTTTGAGTTTCAACAAGCTTTCTTTTGTGTTTGGCAACAATGCAAGAGGCTAAGAAAATATGTATCCAAATGTAATTCATCATCAAAATTAAAAAACCATAAAAAAATCCTCAAATTGGAAAAAAAATCAGGAGTTTTCATCTCTTTCCTGCACAAGATTGCAATTTCAACATTTACAGGTTAAGAATATAGCAACTGCTGCTAGAGATGACTTCCATTCTAAAAGCGCGACTTATGAATGCAGTGCCTACTACCTAATAACAATATGACCTGGATTCCGAGAAGTACCAAGATACCAATACAGTAAAAGATGAGCATTGTCCTGACAAGTACCTGAAGAACAAAGGCAGAAGAAGACAGAGAGAGAGCTGCACCAATAACAATAGCCTCATCAATGCTTCTGATATTCACCTGAATTTGAACGAGTCCAGAAATCAAATTGTAAACTCCAAATGTTCAGCAACCATAATGTCAACATAAAATCACAAAAAAGCGTATATGCTAATGCTGGATCTGTAATTTATGCTTAATGAATTCTTTAGTCATAAACTAACTGGCAAAATAATGTTATGGAGAATAAACAAAGAACCAAAGAACCAAAGAACAAGAATACATGGACAAGAGACAAGGGAAGAAACAAGTGCACTCACCAAATCATCCCGTGAGTGAAAAAGGAACTGCAGAATTTTTGTTCCAACAGCCCCATTAGGTGGAAGCTCAAATGCTGTGAAAGCAAGAGTGGATAGAACAACCTTCAAAACAATATAATAGAGTGTAAACATGAGCAACTTGTGTATATATAACTCTCTCAATTCATCCAAGCTTGATGGACGGTTAATATATAATCCAAGCTACAGTAAAAAAGGGTGATGATGTACCTGAGTCAATCCCATGCCAAAGGCAAATTTTGCTAGGGCTTTAAGTCGTGCAAGTGAGAGCTCTAAACCCATTTCAAACAGCTGAGGTAAAAACGAAACATATTAGTTGATAGTGATTCTGCTATCTGCATAGTATTAGTACTTCCTATGACAATATCTAAAGGAGTCATAGGACGTATTCAGAAGCAATGAGTTGAATTATTGATCACGGAGTTGAGAGTGCTAAATACTGGAGATATGAAGATAGAATTCATCTGAAAGGAAAAATGTTATACAATCTATTGTCCTTACCAAGAACAGAATTCCCCATTCTGAAAGAACTTTAACATCTGTTAGATTTCTGATGAAGCCAAACTGATTGAGTACAATCCCAGCAAAAAAGAAACCAAGTATCTGAGGAACAGTAACCAATATATTAGTCATTGATTGCCGTTGTTACATGGAAATTGGAAACGATAATGGTTTTACTCACAAATCATAAGACATGGCAAATGATGAGATTTTCAAACTTACTGGGCTAGCTTTAATGATCCTGAACACAGGGACAACAACAACAGTAACAGCCAAGAAAGTCAATGTATCCAATCCCAGATCGTTGATAACTTCTACAGCACCAGCAAGCTCACTTGTCGAATGTGTACGAGTTCTCTCCCCCGGGTTTAGTTTTTGTTTAAAAAGATAGAATCCTCCTCCTCTAGTTGGTGCTGAAGTAGTCGTCAAGACGGTCTTGTTGTGTTGGAGGACTCTGGTTGAATATGTAAAAGAGTAATGACTTATCCTGCATCCAACTGCATTCAATTTCTTCATATATTTAGCCTGCTTTCTGGAATACCAAGTACCAGAGGAACATCCATGAAATCCGGATATCCCAAAACAGCAACCCCTAAATTGCCTACTTTGTTGGAAAACATCTTGTCCCTGCAAAGCAGTAAACACATGGAATTCACTGTCACTGAATCATGAACTTCCAATCATCTGTAAAGCACACCAAACAGTAAACCACAGAAAAAAAAACTAGGAATCAAACAGCAAGAAGCACTCTTTATTCTGTTTGAGAAGCTCATGGAAGGAAATAGCTGAACAAGAAATTGTAAACGTAACACAACATATAAAAACTGGCAAGAATTTCAGCAGACATATGAAGCCAGCTGCATAAGAATGGTTCCAAGTATGAACCTTTCGAACTCAAGAAGCCTTGAAAGGTCACATTTGCACCTTGGGTTGAAAGAGAAGTACCTTGGGAAAGCGGGAACAGTTGATGGAGTCCAACATAACTACAACTCTCAACACGAGTAGAGAAGAATCAAAGAGACGAAGAAGAAGGAAAAGGAAAAGGTTGCGTAGGTTTGTTGTTTCATTTCAGACGAACCCAGGAGTAGGAAGATGAAACCGCGCCCCCTGTATTACTGGAGAAGGGCAATCCAAATTTTACTATTCTTTTTTGGTCATTTCTTCCGTACTTCCTACCGTTGCCAGTCGTTTTTTTCATTTTCATTTTCATTTTATTTTTAATTGTTTTTCTGTGGCGAGGAAATTGGAGAAGAGGTGACCTGTAAAAGTCTACGTGGCGGATTTCGTTATCTGCGAGTGATAAATTGATTCTGAGCCCAAGCGATGAATTTGGCGGCCTGCGGTCAGTGGTGTTCGGTGGTCGGCGGCGCTGGATTCCGGTGTTTAATGTCATTATCCATTAGCGGAGAAAGCGAAATTTATACTCATTTTTGCAAGGACAACAACTACCCACATCTACCGTATATCTACCACTACTCTGCTACTTTCTTCGGTGTCACTACGAACTTCACTTCATGCAGAGCCAAAAATACCCTTTGGGACACATTTGCTTCTTTCCCTTCCAAATAACAACCTCAAGCTTCCTTCTTTTTTCCTTACTGCAGAAAACTAATTCACAGTCTTCATTGAGTCCTTTGAAACTGAGAAACAACCGGGGGGAAGGAACTCGGCAAAAATGAACTTATCAGTTCAGCCAGTTCATTTCTTGCTGCAAGTACGAGAAATATTATGATAATGTGTTCCAACATGCAAGGATGAAGTAACTCAACTTGCATCCATATGGCTGGTAATGCCCAAGCCACTTATACATTCTACTCGACAAATCTTATTCAGACTGCCAAATTGATATTGTTTGGTTTACACAACAAACTGATACGCCACAAACCCTCACAAGTCACAACTGAACATAATATATAGATTAGGAGGAGCCAGTTATTTTTTCAAGTGGAAGCATTGCCAGGAGCAAACTTGAGTGATACGCTGTTGACACAGTGTCGTTCATCGGTGGGTGTCTTAAACCCTTCCCCTTTAAAGACATGACCCAGATGGCCTCCACAAGCTGCACATGTTATCTCAATTCTCCGGCCATCTGGGTCAGCCTGAGATGCAGACACCAGATTGACATTGTTAGTTGTTACTACCAACAAAGTTCAACGCTTTGCTACATGATTAAGAAGATGAAACCAAATAGGGAGGGGCAACTCACATGGCGGTTTATGGCTCCAGGAATACCATCAAAGAAAGCAGGCCAGCCACAACCAGAATTGAACTTTGTGGTTGATTTGTACAGCGGAGTCCCGCATCCTGCACAGCTGTAGACTCCCTCCTCGTAGAACTTGTCGTACTGCCCCGTACCAGGATACCTACCCAGAATTAGAGCGGAGTGAAGAACCATTTATCAGATTCCACACCGAGCGCGAAAAATACAGACTTAAAACAAAGTGAATAACCAATTAATGGTATATATCTCACGGTATCACCTATTGGATTCACTTATATAGGCAACTCCAGGTTCAATTTCTCATCCACCCACAGCAAGTTAAAGCCCAAGAGGTTCCTGGATTTCATTTCAGAGTATTTAAGAATCGAGCCCATCATTTCTATAGTCCGACGACAAGTGGGAAGTAAATGATGGCGAGCTCTTGTTCACTCTTTAGATAACTCAGGTAATCCAAATCCCCAACTCGAAAGAAGTTCTAAAACACAACATGATTCAGAATCGATGGACATCAGCCCTCTTCAAATTACAGCATCGAAAACAAACCCATATCCCAATATGTCAGTTGGTTAGTGAATTTGATTACTTTTCGAATCTTCTTGACGAAACAACAGAGGACGTTCTAAAATTAACTCTAGAAGAGGGAAAGAAAATATGGATCAACTTAGGTGGTTTCAAGGAATCATACTCGGTGCCTTTAAGCCTCAAAATCCTGAACTGTTCAGGCGAAAGGACGGCGCGCCACTCTTCATCAGACTTCTGGACCGACCCGGGAGCCGACATGGCTACAATCCGACTGACACGAAAGCTACGCTTGGAGGAGACAAAGGACGAAGACTTAGCAAAAGGGGAGAAGTATACAAAGCGAGAAACTTTGGATTGCGATTGCAACGACCTGGAATGGGTGACGGTGTAAAGAGGAGGGTTAGTAGGAATAGTGGTTGGATGAAAGAGAAGGGTGTTGGCGGAGGATGCAATTGGAGAGGTTTTGAGCATGCTGCGCATTTTCTATTTGCAAGGATTCTGTGCTGTAGAGATAAAGGAGATGAGACAAAAGGCTGGCAAGCAGTCCACCAGTCTGGATTGGGTAATTATTGCTTTTGGTTCCTTTTCTATTACGACTGTATACTGTGGTCACAAATCTTTTTCAAAAGAAGAAATAAAAAGGGATCCGAAGACCGGGGGATTGAACCCGACGTGAATCGAACACGCAACCTTCTGATCTGGAGTCAGACGCGCTACCATTGCGCCACGGATCCGGTCGGTGTTTAAGCATCCCTAAATGTTTATTTCACTCTTAAAAAACAAACAAAATTAAAAGGAACCAACTCTCCATTTCCCCCTGCTTGGAATCAATCGATGCAGTTCAGTCCTCCTCTCCAACCTCTCCGTCTCTCTGCATCCCCATTTTCCAGAACTCTGCTGCTCTGCCGCGTTAGGATTTCAGGTAAACCCTTTATCCGCCAATTTCCTCTCCTTGGCAGGCTTCCTTTTGTGGAAAATTCTGAACCCTTCATTGCTCATTCCATTTCGGCTCCCTCCCGCGCCTCTTATGTCGCTGTTGTTTTTGTATCCATTTGTTGATTGCTTTCAAGCGATCATCCTTAATTTTGGCGTCCGGATTCCCATTTCCCAATTTCTAGGGTTACGTGGAGGTAAAAGAGTGTTGGGGTTGAAGCAGAATTATTGTATCTGTATTTCAAATTTATGTTTGGCTTCATCAACTAGCATTCTCGTTTGGTCGACGTTTGAAATTCCGTGTTTTTGGAGCGGTTGTTTGCTTCAAATCTCTGCATATATGAATGACTCTCTTTGCTGGTAAGATCAGATACGGTGGATTATGGTTCCGGGCATTCTTCATTTAGGGTTGTCACTTACAGTTTCAGTATTTGAAACATATTATAGAATTAGTAGTATTTGCAGTATGTAGTTGCCACATTGTTTTGCTGTGAATTGTTGCCATGTGACTCTGTGATATCTATTATCTCTTGTTGCATTCTGAATTGCTTAAGACGATTTGTTCTTTTTGGTTTCTCTTCTACTCTTTATTTTGTGCTAGGGATGGATTTATCGATGACGAAGGATTCCTTTAATCATATCGGTAAGAAGCGGAAGTCCCTAGAATTAATTGATCCAGTGAGCCTCGAAGTCGAGTTAAAGCTACAACAGATTCAATCAGTTCACAATCTTATTCTTCCTGACGATCAGAAAGCCATCCTCAGGCAGCTCAAACATAGGCTTAACACAATGAGACCACTCTCCCTATTAGAGGCGCCGCAGAAGGAATTGGGTATGAGCCTTTCGAAGTACCCAAAGCTCTTAGAGAAGTCGTGGAATCCCGACATATCCAAAGCTTACAGAAGTCTTGAGTTTGATTTCCACATAATCAACCAGGTAATAGCTGCCCATTTTTACCAGAAGGGTTTGTTTGATTTGGGTGATTGTCTACTGAGTGAAGGTGGAGAACCAGAAACAACTTCCTTGAAGTCTCAATTCATGGAACTGCTCGAATGTGTGATGCCATTAGGGTTAGAAACCTTGAGCCAGCCCTGACATGGGTCTCAAACAACTTTGAGAAACTTCGGCAGTTTGGTTCCAAGCTTGAGTTGAAGCTGCATAGCTCGCAGTTTATGGAGATGCTCAGGGAGGAACTCGGGCTGATACTCTCTATGCTCTCAACTATGCAAAAACTCACCTTTCTCCTCTCGCAGGGGTTACATGGAGTTCCAAAAGATCACTGTTTCTTTGTTGTGGAGCGGGAAGCTGGAAAAATACCCTTACTCCGAGTTCTCGTCTCCAACATATTAGGATGATTTGGCCGATGAGTTTAGTCAGGATTTCCACAAGGTTATGGGACAGTGCTATAAGGACCCTTTATCTGCAGCTATTGCAGCTGGTATTGAAGGACTCCCTACTCTGTTGAAGCTGGCTAATGCAATGTCTGTGAAGAATCAGGAATGGAAAGCGTTGAAGCAGCTGCCAGTGCCGGTGGAACAAAGCAGAGATTTCCAGTTTCATTCGATATTCGTTTGTCCGGTGAGTAGGGAGGAAAGTAGTGAAGAGAATCCACCTATGATGATGCCATGCCTGCATGTTCTGTGCAAGAAGTCGATAATAAAGCTCTCAAAAAACAGCTTGAGGTCGTTTAAGTGCCCATATTGTCCAGCAGAGGCTACAGTTGCATGATGCAGGCAGTTGGTTTTTTAGTAAAGCTTCTTCCTCCTGGAATGAGCCTTTGATAAAATAATCTTCTTTTTTTAAGTTGTTTTTTTTCCTTTTGGTTTCCCCCTCTGGTTGATGATTGTATATAAACATTCTTTCCTAAGTCTGTCTATCCATATTATGCATCTAGCTAGTGTCTTTATTAACGGCAGTCAGATCATTGCAGACACCAAGATGAGCTAGGAAACATCATTACTTGTTCAATTTTTACACATTCATATTCTTACTATCCATGTTTGGATGAGTTATTTTGAATATGTGGTATTTTAAAGTAAAATAATATATTATTTGAGAATGTTGTATTTAAAAGAGGAACAAATGGTTTATGATGTCGAAATTTCACACTATTTCAAATAATATAGGGTAGGAAGGTAGCCTAAAATGCACAGATTTTGTTTTGATTGTTAAACAAGTTGTTTTTGAGAAGTAATATCATAGTCCGAAATATCATCAAACTGGACTTTTAGTTCCTCGCAGTCGCAGAGAATAGAAGAGCATTAGCTCACTGAATCAATAATGAACAGAAGCATATTACTCAAACTGCAAACTCAAATGGACTATTACAAAACATGGTAGGAACTAGGAAGTAGGAAAATGAAATCCTTCTCCATTTTGATTATCCCCCATTTAACCATTCCTAAAATTAGAGACCAGAGAGTTATCACAAAGCCAGTATTATTTCATCTTATTCTGTAGCAAATCCCATTAATCTCCTCAATCCAGGAAAGAAAGCAGAAGAAGATAACTCAGAAGACGACCATGACAGCTCCTTCTTCTTCTTCTTTTCCTGTATATGCTCTTCAATCAATTCCTCAACTGACCTAGATGACAATGGGTGAAAATTGGCACCCCACTCATCCACAAACCCTTTAACCAACGCCGTCTTCTCGTCTTGATTCATTTCGTCCCATCTCATTTCCACCTCGTCTTCCTCCAAATCCAAGAACTTGCAAAGCTCGCAGAACAGCATTTCCCTACTCTTCTTCATGGCATCTTCTCGCTGTGTAACATTGGTGTTTATCCTGGACACTTGCTTCGCGAAATCTGTGGCCAGATTTGAATTTTCGGCTGCGCTCTTTTTCGTGCTTGCGCACAGGATTCGGGTTCTTCTGGGTCTGCTGTTGTAGGGGAACTGGGTAGCCCTGGGAATGGCGAAAGTTTGGATCTTTACTGGTTGGAAGAGAGGGGTTGGAAGAGATTGATGGATTCGAGAAGCCATGTTTGAGATTTTGGTTATCGGGAAAGGAAAAAGGATATATTTTATTTTTGGATGAGGGAAGACTATGTCAATTTGATTGATTGAATCGGATAAAATCTAACGTACTCGTCAAATCTAACCTGAGAACTCAAGTCCAAATCACGCGTCTTCTTACTCATTTGAACCAAGGAACAAATAGGCACAAGGGCAAAGTTGTCACATAAAAGTGAAGCAATCCCGCGGCCTAGCTTTCCTCGCAACCATCAACACGGCATAAACCTCAAAGACCGACCCACATAGACTAAACTACGAAACAATTAGTTCAAACGACCGAAAAATAAAAGTGAGGAAAATTATCCAAATCCAGCAAATCCACGTTTTGTAGGTGGATAGTTTTCCACATCCCATAAAGGAGCCAAATGAAACCAAAGATTTGTATTCAATTTTGAATTAGAGAAGTTAAAAATAACGAATTAACTGCGACTAAACCCCTAGTCTTTCAAGTTAATGATGCGGGTTCGATTCCCGTTATTCGCTATATATTTACTTAAACTAATTTAAGTAGCGTATAATAGTTTTTAAACGAAGTTAGGTAGTTCATCATTCGCATGTAATTAAATATACAATTGAATTCCTGAAGATATCTTATTTAGAAGGTATTTTTCATATTTTCTTTTTATGACCACGAAAGAGATCATAATAAAATTGGAACCAAAAGGTGTCCATTGTCTAATAGATAGGACGGAGTTCTTCTAAAACTTTTGTATAGGTTTAAATCCTATTGAATGCAATATTTTTTCATAACTTTATTTTATAATTAATAGTTCTATCATTAATACTATTAATATTCTAGTATAAAATTAAAAAAAAATATAGAATTGTTTATTTTCTAGAATTCTATACTCTAAAATGTAGATATTTTATCTTTTAGTTAATTTTCTAAAACATTCGTCTACTTTAAATACATTTATAATAACATCTCTCGCATAGATATAAATATCGATATATATCTATAATTCTTTTTTTTATTTTTTTATTCTATTTTATTGAAATAGTTTTTTCAAAGATTATTTTTTTAACTATTCTAATAATGAGTATTTTTTTTATTTAATTATTTATTTCAATAGATTTCAATTCTAAAAAAAATTTCTTTTAAGAAAAATAAAATAAGGATCCATTTCTTTATGGTTGTTGTTGAAGCAAAAAGCATTCTGTCTTTTCCTAAATAACTTCTTTCAAAAGACTTTTATTTTGTCGGTTAATGTTTTGATAGAATAGATTATTTCACGAAATTGAGGTTTATTGTTTTGTATGTACTTCCGTAAGTCCTCGAGAAATTTCTTATTCAATTTTTAATGAATCAAAATAACCATTCGTTTCGATAAAAATAGTCATTATTTGTTCCTCGATCGTGAGAGACGACGATTGAGATTGTTTAAGCAACTCACGTAATCGTCGACCTCTTGTCAATTGATTATGCGTACTTTTATCGACATCTAAGGCAAATATCACAAAGACTTTTAATTCTACGCATTGTGCCAATTCAAACTTTAATTTACCAGCTACTTATTTCATAGCTTTAATTTGAGCTGCGGATCTAACTCGAGAAACTAAAATACCCACATTAATAGCAGACCGTGTTTCAATATTGAATAAATCGGCGGATAAAATTTTTTTTCCATTTGTAATAGAAATTACATTATAAGGAGTATAAGCTGAAAAGTCTTATGATTGTGTCTCGACTATTGGTAAAGCAAGCATGCTTCCTTCACCTAAGCGAGAACTTAATTTAGCAGTTCTTTCCAAAAGGCGCGAATGCAAATAAAAAATATCTCCTGGATAAGCTTCCCGGCCGGGTGGTCGTCGTAATAAAAGAGACATTTGACGATAAGCCTGCGCTTGTTTAGAGAGATTATCATAAATGATTAAAGTGTGTCGTTCACTGTACCTAAAATATTTGGACAGAGCCGCTCATGTATAAGGAATCATATATTGTAATGTAGCCGAAAAATCCGCCATTTCAGCTACTATAATAGTGTACTCCATTTCCCCTCTTTTTTGTAAAGCAACAAATACCTGAGCCACGGAAGATGCTTTTGACCAATAGCTACATAAGCACAAATTACATTTTGTCCTTGTTGGTTTAGAATTGTATCCGTGGCTATGACTGTGTTTACCGGGTCTGTCTATTCCCAATAATTAATTCTCGTTAATAGCGCCTTATAGGATCATCGAATCAATAGCAATAAAGCATGTTTGGAGAGGCTCATATATCGAACGTCTCAAAATAATCGGGCCTGGGAGATTCAATTAAGCGAGAATCAGAAGCGGGAATTTTACCTCGACCATCAATAGGTTTAGCTAGAGCATTTATAACACGACCCAAAAAAGCCTCACTCGCGGGTATCTGAGCAATTTTTCCTGTTGCTTTTGCAGAGTTTCCCTCTTGTATCATTAAACCATCATCCATTAATACAACACCAACATTCTTTGCTTCTAGATTCAAGGCAATACTGATTGTACCCTCTTCAAATTCTACTAATTCACCTGACATAACGTCATAAAAACAAAAAATACGAGCAATGCCATCACTTATTTGAAGTAAGCTACCGATATTGACTACCTTTATTTTGCTTTTATATTCTTGAATATGTTTACAGATAATATTATTAATCTCACCAGTTTGAATAGTTACCACACGTATTTTTTAAATTTTTTGAAAATAATCCCCCTAGTAAAAGAAACATCAAAGGAAGGTCCTAATCCTTTCTTTCTTTCATCACTCTGAACTATTCAACAGTCATTAGTCAAAAAACTATTGTGTTTCTAAAGCTCCTTGTAAGGCCCGTTGGCGGACTTGAGTAATCGTTGTTTGTTGTTCAAAATGAATGGTTTCATTTTTGTAATTTTTTAATTGGTCAAAAATTTTAGAAGTTGAATGAATCAATTTTACCTTTTCTTATTCTATCTCCGAGTATCCCTTTGATTGATACTGATCCGCCTTCATTTCTAATTTTCGTAAGCACACCTGGGTTTTTTTGAGCTGCTCAATTACCCCCTGCAATTCTTCCGAAATACTAATAGTAATCAAAATTCTCTGTTTACGAATTTCTAATAAATCACTTAATGAAAATAGATTATATTGCCATTCATTACAAAATTTTCATAACCCCTTCCCAAACCAAACATGAATATTTTGATTCATTTGGCTTTCACGCTCAATTTTTTCAATTACTTATGAGAAATTCTCATATTTTTTTGACTGGAATGAGGTTATTCTCTTTTCCCTAGTTCGAATTAATAGTAAAAAATCTAGTAATAGTAATAAAACATAATAGAAACTAACTAGATCAAAAAAATATTGAACCAACTCACTAATGGAAAACCAAAATATTTAGAGAATTCTTCTAATCAAACAAATGATTGTCAGTAAAGTTGTGTTTTTTCTTGACGGAATTCGTGAAAAAAAAGAGAACAAAATAACATTTTTTTTCTTCTAGGATTAAACAAAAGAATTCGTAAATAAAAGGGCTAATGCTACAACCAGCCCATAAATTGTTAAAACTTCCATAAAGGCCAAACTAAGCAATAAAATACCCTGTATTTTCCCCTCCGCCTTGGGTTGTCGTGATACCTTCTACAGCTTGTCCTGCAGCAGTGCCTTGACCGACCCTCGATCCAATAGAAACAAGCCCAACAGCCAATCCAGCAGCAATAATGGAAGCAGCAAAAATGAATGGATTTATGATAAGTTCCTCGTACAAAAAAAATATAGTTGATGATACTTCGATAAATTATGACTTAATTATTTCATTAATTTTTTTTTCACCCAGCCGAAGTAAGCAAGAACTCCTAATTGAAGTGATAACATTATTGAATCATCAAAATTATTTCGATATCTATTTTTTTAATTCATATAATGGGGGTTTTATGAATTTATACACTTTTTTTGTTCCAAACCTTTTTTGAATTCGAACTCTTTGCCTTTTTAGTGATTGAATCCTTTTTAGTTAATATGAATATTTAATTCACAATTAAAAATGAAAAAGGGATATTAGTAAAATCTTTATCTAAAAATTTAATAAGGATATATATATATATATAATATACTGAATTCAATATATCTTTTAGTTCATAAAAAACTAATTAATACATAATATTCTATATATGCCTTTCCTGTCGAATCTAAACCAACTATTCCTATTTTAGATTCCATCAATGAAAATGATTTTTCTAAACATATATAAAACAAAATTATATTTTAGCCATTATCATTATATTAATAGATATATTTAGATTGCACAGAGTGAGTTTGATATCATTCTCATAAACAACCGATTCATGAATCACATTTTTGTTAACTTTTCTTTTTTTTTATTTATCATTATTCTCCTAAATCCGAACAATTTAAATGATAAGGATTCAATAGTTTGACTCATTACCTAGGGTTTTGGTTAATTTAATTTTATGTAATTTTTTTTTTGTTAAATTTTTTTTTGTCAATCATTGCATTGAATAAACTCAATTGAAATGACCCCTTTTATAAAATTTGGAATCATACCACTTCAAGAAATAAAAAAATTTTATTCAAATTCTGACTTCTAAAATTGTTATTAAATGAAATGAAAAGAAAGGGGTTACAAAATTAGTGAAACAAATCTTAAAAGAAAAGATCTTTTCGATCTCTTTTATTTTTGCAACGCATATTGGAATCCCTTTGACTGTAACCGGTTCTTCATCCTTACCGATAATCCTTTTTAAAGAAAAAATAAAATACTCCGCGGTTGATCTAGTTGTGTAGCTATTAAGTTTTTGTTTCCCCTGATGCGCTAGGGAGTTCAACACATGGTGGATCCAAATCAACAATGCAACCGAAGCTTCTCCAGAAGCAGCTCCCGTATCTGCTCTTCGTCTCCCTCATCCTCCTGTATCTTTATTCTTTCGCTCTCCGCCCTTACTCCTCCAAATCCAATTCCCTAATTTCATCATCTGTGCCGTCCTGCAATCTCTTCAATGGAAGCTGGGTTCTACGCCCCACCAGTCCCAGACCTCTCTACGACGACTCCTGCCCATTTCACAGAAACGCTTGGAACTGCATTAGGAACCAGAGAGACAACATGGATCTCATAAATTCTTGGAAATGGGTGCCGCAAGATTGTGAATTGCCTCGAATCGACCCGGAGAGATTTCTAGGTTTCATGAGGAATAAGAAGATTGGGTTTATCGGGGATTCTTTGAATGAGAACTTTCTGGTGTCATTTTTATGCACTCTACGAGAAGCTGACAACGGTGCCAGGAAGTGGAAGAAGAAGGGAGCTTGGAGAGGGGCTTATTTCCCCAAGTTCAATGTTGTTGTTGCTTATCACCGTTCAGTGCTGCTTGCTAAATATAAGTGAGTTCCATTCCACTCTTTTTTTCGTCTAATCGTACTTGATTATGAGTTCTGGAACCATTTGCAGTTGAGTTGTCTCATTTGGTGTTATATGTCAAAAGCTTACTATTATTGTATAAAGGATCGCGTTTTATTATTACCTTCATGCTGATTTTCTTAAGCTCAACTGTCTACTTAATGCATTTGTGATCTTTTAACCTATGCAATCTGGTTTGGCCATTGGTGTTGTTTCTTAATACATTTGTGATATAACCCTGGTGAAACTGATTGATGTCGCCCTAGTAGTAATGGAGTGTGAGAAATATTTAACCCTGGTAGTAATGGAAGATGTAAAAATCCGTGGAAAATTGTTTTAGAAGTTTAGGCAGTAAATTCTGTAAATATTGGGTTGCAGAGCATTCCCCAATTAAATCAAAGGGTATCACTTATAATTGAGGAGGGAAAGGAAGTGATTGGCTCAATCGACCAAAAAATTTAAAAACTTAGTTTGCATGTGATTGATAAACTCCAAGAAGGCCGACTGTGGTGGTTACTTCTCATTTTCCAGGGGACTGGCTGAAAGTAGCTGTTTATGATTTGTTGTTGGAGGAGGAAATTCTTTGTTTCGTGAAAGTCTGAAGTTAGAAGCATAGTGGAAGGACTAGTTCTGTCTTCTTTATGTTCACCCAATTTGTAAAGTTTTTGGGTTCTCTTCAGAGTTCGTGTTTAATACTAGTTGGTAGGATCTTGATCCAATTTAGTTAGTTTGCAGGTTCTGAAATGGCTTCAGTATTGTTAGTGCTGTTATACATTGGGGAATCTTCTATAACTTCCCCAGAAAGCAAGACATTCACTTACTGTGCTTCCCATGTTTCACTTGTAAACTTTGATGTCCTCACTTGTTCAGAACTGATTCATTTAAGGTGGCAGCCAGAGAGATATGAAATTGACCAATGAAGGAGTGAAGGGGACACATCGAATAGATGTTGATGTACCTGGAGATGAGTGGGTCAACACTACTGCCTTTTATGATGTCCTGATTTTCAACACAGGCCATTGGTAATTTCCTTGTCCTTGATGCAAATTTAAGACAAGTTAGTGCCTGGTTCGTATTATAATGTTTTACTCCCACCGTTTTCCCTTTCGTGTTTTTGTATGTCCTTGATCCCTTGTGATCATTCTTGTGATAAAAAATACTTAGTCTCCTTGGGACTTTTTGTAGGTGGAGTTATGCTAAATTTCCACAAGAGGCACCTTTGGTGTTTTACCGTAAAGGGAAGCCGATATATCCCCCTCTTGGGTTGTTTGATGGATTGAAAATAGTTCTTGAGAACATGGTGGCATATATTGAAAAACAAGTTCCAAAGAAGACAGTCAAGTTTTGGCGACTACAATCACCACGACATTTTTATGGCGGTGAATGGAATCAGAATGGAAGCTGCTTGTTCAAGGAGCCCCTCAAGGAAAATGAGGTACACTGTACGATATGACGGAATCTTAATTCCATATCCCATTGCATTGGTTAGCCTTTTCGTTGAAAATGATAGCAGTGTTGATTCTTGTTCTATGTTGTGATGCTATTTCCAGCTTGACCTCTGGTTTGATCCCAGAAACAATGGAGTGAACAAGGAAGCAAGACAAATCAACCGGTTTATCGAGGACACATTACAAGGATCAGATATCAAGTTGCTGGATTTGACACATCTCAGCGAGTTCAGAGCTGATGCCCACCCTGCAATTTGGTTAGGGAAGAAAGGTGCTGTGGAGATCTGGGGTCAAGACTGCATGCATTGGTGCCTGCCTGGTGTCCCAGACACTTGGGTTGATATATTATCGAAGCTGATATATGATAAGCTGGAAGCAGCAGAAGTACGATGAAGTGACTGGAAACTGAGCCACAATGCCGCACTGTTGCTGAAATAGCTGAGGAAAACAGATCCATGTTTTGGTCTAGGATCTAGAGAGAGCTCATTGTTGGAATGAAGGTAGTGAATTTGTTGATTCGGGTTCACTTTCCCTTTGTTATCTTCAGAGTAGAAATGGTAGGTGGATGAACTGAACTATTTTTCTGAAAGTTCCTAGGATTTGGCACTAAGCAAAGATGTTCAATTTAACATGGTTTTTATTTGCTGCACACGTTTAACTGTTAGGTTGTATAATAGGCTGTGTTTATTTTGTCTATCAAGAAACAAGTGGAAGAAGGTAGACTTATGTAGCGTATATAAGGTACTGATGAACTCTTTATCAATTTCTGGCAAATTCAATGTCCTTGAATACTTTCAAATTTCAATAGTTGATCTGTTAGTCAAGTCTGCAGGGTAGTTGCTACCTGGTAGATGAGTTGGATAAGAACGACTGCGCAGAGATTGCTGGTGATATTTGCAGTTGGTGGAGATTGATATTCGACAGGGTCATTCATTCATCTAAAACCCTCAACAGAAGACAAGCCATAGCATTTCCACTGTCATAAACGTGGGTTCAGTCACCTCACCCATTTCTGGCATCAATTATTTCATTATTTGTCAGTCTTCCATGTGAATGACCTTTCATTTCTCATCTGTTTTGAATCATACGTCATGGTTAGTGCAGATAACTGTTGTGACCTTTTAACCATGACTACTTTTTTTAGTACCTTCATTTTGTTCGTAGATGCAAGTGGTAGATAAAATGGACAGTAAGTGCATAAACTAAAGAGAGACAGTAATTTCCCAGGCAATGAATTTATATGATTCTTTCTGATTCATGTATTAAGTAGTGGAGAAACTTTTTACAGTTGATTCATGTACAAGTATGACTATGATACTATCACAGGTTGTAGTTATTGAGAATGGATGCTCTTGTTCTAATCAAACGCCTAAACAGGGATTCAACACCAACTTCAAGATCTTGAATACACAGCTGCAGGTTCTTGAGATGAACCGGAACCTCCTCGTTTGATTTGTTCGACTTCAAAGAGGCATCCACCTCTGCAAATTCATTTGGATTTGCTTCATCTTGACTTGTTACCCTTCTCTGGACAGCCACAAGCTTAGAAACTAATGATCGGGTCTTGCTTGATTTGGAGTTCGATTGTGAGATGAACGACAACAAGCACTCCAACACCGCAACAACAACGGATTCAGCCTCTCTTAACATGGTAATCGCCTCAATGTTGTTGTCGGCTGAAGAAACCGATTTCTTGCTCTCCATACCCTTCAACACATTCTGAATTGTTTTCTTGATAGTCTTTCTAGAGTTGAGGTACCTCATGGTCGCTTCTCCTTCCAACCCCCCTTGTTGCCTTCTTCGGATAACGGATTGAAGTTCTGCGACAGAGTCCTTCATCTGTGACAAAGCATCCTTGGCAGTGTTACACAAATCCAAGAGACTAAGAGATCCATCTAACAGCTCATTGAAGCACTTCTGCAATGCTTGTTGTGTAAGTGGAAGTTTTAGTAAGCTGTCAACACAATCATACAGAACCTCGAGTTGATTCAGGTTCTGGCCTATGGAAGATGATGTGGATGCAGAAGCTTGAGATTGTCTCAAGTTGCAAACTTGGTCATCAATTTCTGAAACTAGAGGGTGTGAAATGACAGGTACACTGTTGGATCGAGCATGGGAAGGTACTGCCGTCATTTTTGTTGGTTAGAGGATGTGGGGAAGAGCTTTTTGAAGTTCTGAGAGAGAGATGAATGGGAAATCTGCTGTGCCCTTCCATGGCGTCTATAACAGGTTTATATAGGTGGTAAGGTGAATGCAGAAAGAGGAATCAAAGCATATTTAATATAGTTTCGCCATGTGCATGTGTGGTTCATGGTTATGATGGTTTGAGATCAGGAGACAAACGAATCATAACAGTGGGTCTATGCAATGTCCCCTGCCATACAAATGCTCCAACTCATTGCCTTTAATATTCTTCCATGGATTGGACATTTGATGAATTAAATACAGTTCTGGAACAGTGATGATTCATGAATGGAGGGGAAGGTACATATCTTTGTACTTACTCATTTTAAATGTTGAGTGTCGTGTTTGTATGTCTCAGGTCTCCCTCTGCTGTTGTCCGATTATTATAATTAGGATCCTGATGATTAGATTAGATTGGGGTTCCTTTGCAGTCGCGGGGGTTAATTGGTTTAATTATGACTGAAATTTGTGGGAGCTGTTAGGTTTAGAGGTATATTAATTAATTAATCAATGTTGTATACATCAGTTCATTCAGTTGTGTGGTGCCTGCCTAGCTCCCAGCTCCAGACCTCACCAGATAATTTTACAATCGGAAGCAGCATAAATCCCTCATCTTCCTTGTATGATAATGCATGCTAGCAGTTAGCAATTGACGGGCACCGGGTCTCTCAGTATCCGTTTAAAGCGGTTAACAGCCGGGATGGATTTTAATACTATCCACCCGATGGGTAGCCGCTGTATATATTATGTAATTTAATTACATATATATCAACCAACGCGTTTTTCAAAGCCTATTCAAAATATTTTGATTATATGGTTCATTATTTATGTTTGATTTATTTTATAGTTAATTTGTTATTGAATATGACCTTTTTTTATACCTTTATGAGCTATTATATTCAGATCATTCTACAATCTAAAAATCGAAAAATACTTTATTGACTCTCTTGAATTAGTAATTATTTCAAGAGTCGAGGATTACCCTACTAAACGGGTAAACCCGAAACCCGCAAACTAATAGATATAATTTAAAAAATTATACTCGCTTGTGGAAACGGGTAGGTATACGAGTAAAACCCAATAACTAAAAAAGCGAATAATATATATACCAAATCCGTCCCAATACCTACTTATTGTCATCCTTAAGATAACTATTATTACCGCCGTATTAATCTACAGTTTTGAATCAATAATGTGGGGATTCAAAACCTTTGGGTTCCAAAAGAATTGACGTATTGCCACCAAAATTGGTGCCCTATAAAGAATCCCAACTACCAAAAGTCCAAAACCAAAAGAAACCCATTACTTTATTATTTTCAAAGTTAATGTTTGAGCTTGTCTTTCTGGTCAGTCCTCGTCGTGAATTAGTTTACGTTCTTTTAGGGCAAACAAAACAAAATTAAATTAGCATTGCAAAAGTATCGTCACGACTCCATCATCTACAATTTTCCACACACGTCCAAATCGTACCAGGTCTCAAATTAAATTAATTACTATGGAACTCACTCCCCCATCCACGTTCGGTATCAGGTTGGTACTTTGCCCATTGCAACTTAACAAGTAAACTCTTCGGTTTGTCTTTCGTTAAAATGTGTCAGATCAACATGTCACGCCAGCTTCGGTTGGTACATTTCCATCCAATCCATTCTCCACGTACACTTCTTCATTCCATTCATACACAGAAAATTATATACTAATTAGTCACCTTGTGGACAAAAACCCATTGTGGAACAAGACTGAATAGAAGAAACCCTAGGTAACGTTAATCATTCCCCGTGATGGATGCCGGATGATTACCATTTCTACCCCTATAAAATAACCCTTATCAAAACCCTCAATTCCATTCCTAACATATCTTTATTTTCATTTCCTTCCCAAAAAAACATGGCACCCTCAGTACCCCTTTTCATTGCAATTGTATGTTTTGCAACACTAGCATTCCCCTCATCCGCACAAGACTCACAACAAGACTACCTCGACGGCCACAACCAGGCCCGCTCCGTGGTTGGAGTGGACCCCGTAACATGGAATGAGACTCTGTCGTCCTACGCACAGAACTACGCACAGAGCTACGCAAGCCAAAGGCCGGCAGGAGCCTGCAGCCTCGCCCACTCCGGTGGTCCCTACGGGGAGAACATAGCCGGGAGCAATGGAGAGCTGTCCGGGAAGGATTCGGTGGCGATGTGGGTGAATGAGAAGGCATATTACGACTACGACACCAACACGTGCGCCCAAGACGAGCAATGCGGCCATTACACACAGGTCGTATGGAAGACCACCACCAGCATTGGATGCGCTAAGGCCGCTTGCAGCGGCGGCGACCAGGGTACTTTCGTCATTTGCAGCTATTCTCCTCCTGGTAATTACCTTGGCCAGAAACCTTACTAGTGACCAGCGGGTGTACTAGCCAGATAGCTAATTAAATAAAGGGGTTAGTGCATTATATTTGGATGGTTCTGCCTTTTATTCTTCACGTATTGTATCAGTTTGTGAAGAGCTATATAATATAATATATGCTGCCTAATAGTGTTGCATTATATCTAATTACCAATAGTTTGCATGTAATATGCTTTCAACAGATTCTAATAAGATCTTCACGTTTTTCTTTATATTATCTTACTTGAGGGGAAAAAAGCAATACGCTTTCAATATACCTTTTCCAATTCTACCCAAAAATAAATAAAATAATAACTTCGTTTTTGATGAAATAAAATGAGATTTACCGAAAACTTAGATTCAAGAACTACCCTTATTAATTGATTCAAGAACAAATCCTGTCCGGCTCATTCAATACACAAACTTGATCAAATGGGCAGACATAACATTGTAGTAAAAGCGTAAACAAAATATATCCTAAGTTCGTGCACACTCTCGGGAACCGACTTGCACAGAGTTTGTTACTTTTGAACTAGGGCCAAGGTAGTCTATTATCACAATAAAAATAAAGAAGATGGTTAAAATTGTAATTCTACGTGGAAGCAGATGCGTGATAGAGATGCACCCAAACGTGCTCTGATATCACTTTGAGGATCGGAATCGATAACTAAAGCAAATTGATAGGAATAAGAATCACAAACGAACTATTTGCAACCCTAATCACCGCTTGCATGTAAGTAAATTGGCACAGGAACTGTTCATGCAGTTCGTAAAATCCATACTCTGCGGAGCCTCAGTGGGGGAGACTCAGCCCGAATCCACTATCACAAATCACTGAGAAGAGTACCAAAAGAACAGAGAGAACCCCCAGTACAATTCGAAGAGCATAACAATGCAATCAATCAATACATAAGGAACACAATCGATAAACACTAGAGAGAAATAATATTCCCTGATCGGAGCAGCGATAGAAGCTCCGATTTATAATCCACCTCCCGCCAGTGAAGAATCCTAGCAAGTTTGAGAGATTTTCAGATCCAGTTGAGAGAGAGAGAGAGAGGAAGGTGAACAGTTGAGAGAGGTATCAACTTCTGAAGTCCACGCCAACACTTTCTTAGTATTTATACTAGACTTCCCAGAGTCCAAACAAACCGTTTCAATTAAGTATAGATGTTGTGTTGACCATCATAACCTATTTAACCCAATCAATTCAAATTTAATCCAGACTCGGATTTGAAATAAAGATAAAAAACTCAACACTTGGAGCTAATTTAACAATAACAACCGAAACCGCAGAAAACATGGTTACCAAAAGAAAATCATTACTTCTAATTTTGTATTTGCAATGTCGTCCACAATTACTTTTGTGGATTTTTCAAAGTAACTTTAGCAGCCGCTCCGTGGAAGGAGTGGAAAATTCAAAGTTAATGTTTGAACTTGTCTTTTGGTTAGTCCTTCTTGTGAATTAGTTACGTTCAAATAAAGCAAAATTAATCACCATTAATCAACAAAATGGTACTTAACCATTCTACTACATCAAAGTCAATACATAGCATTCAATTCTATCTATTCCACCTCCCCAAGCCAACTTAACCAGTAAACTCTTCCGTTTTCTCTATAATGAAAAGAAATCTCACTATTTTAATATATTTTTATTTTGGTAAGACATCTAAATTTGTTTTTTTAGTGAAGAAATTTTTTCCATAGTTATATAACACTAGAAATATCATATACGATAATGCTACAAGACTTATTTGAATTGAAACATTTGTTTGTTCTAAATTAATTTGTAAATACAACATACGTTTGTTTGAAAAAAAATACATATATAAAATCAAATGACAATTACAGAATTTAGTAAAATAGAAAACCATCAAAATTTAAGAGACAATATCCCGAACATGTACGAATCCAAGAACACGTATATTACATATAGCTTATAATAATAATGGTTTTATGAAACTAAACCCTTTTATTGCACAATAGTAACTCTCCCATTGTTCTTTTTTATATAGAACATTGATAGTGTTAGGATTTGTAGTAATTATCTACTTTTATTTGCACGTTTTTTGAGTGAATACTAGTTTGTTCGTGCTTCATTTCTGTGTGGTTTCATGTTTTGGCATTATGTGCCTAGACCCGTTCACTTGGACCGTTATGGTCGATTTGATGTGTTTCTTTGTATTATTTTTTATCCACATGTACTCTAGAGATGGAGAGTTTGATTACGAGTCTCTGGATATGGAATAGAGAGCACGATTGGAGCTCGAACGGAAGATCGGACGAAGAAATGATGAAGAAAAGGGATTGCACGTCGTGCAGTCCTGAAAACCAAAATAGGCTCGTGGCCAAAATCGGGGAACGACATACACCCATGCACACCATTCCTTCATTTGTGATACATGAGATTTTGAAGATAAGGGGTACACGCGTGCACCCCCAGATCTGCAGTTTTTCATATAATAACCTGATTTCGAGAAAAGAGAATCAGACTTCCCCAAATCGAATTTCTTCGACTTTTTCACAACTTCTCCTCTGCAAAAACACCATTCTCCATCCCTAGAAGTCCAATTGAAGATCAAAAGGAGTCCCCATCAAAGATTAAAGTTAGGATTGAAGATAGAAGATTAAAAGCGATGACTGGAGTAAGATCGATTCATCGTCTCCTCATCAAGATGATGGTTATGTCGAATTCAGATTTGTCTTCTCCTAGAATCATGAGTAGTTAGTTATTTAGAGTTTCTTGGATGAGATGTAGGATTTTAGTTATGATACTCTCCCTAAAAGTATAGTGTTGACGATTGTTGGATAATTGGTTTCAAATGAATGATTGCTTTGATTGTTGGGTTTTCAACCTAGTTCTTGTTACGACTTGAATTAGGTCAAATCTATGAAATCCTTTATTTGATAGATTCTGGAATTCATTTGATTAACAATCTAAGATAGATGAAAGCGTTGTAGTCGTAATCGGCCTTCTCCTCCGCCCACAGCTCCACCGCCCTCGTCCCGAACAGATCTTCGCTGCACCACGCAAGGTTCTCTCCGTAGGGGCCGTCCGAATGCTCCAGCTGGCATCCACCCTCGGCCAGCTTCGTGGCGTATCTGTTGGCGTACGCCGCTAGAATGGGGCTCCATACCAAGGGCCCCACCCTATTTTCGGCCCGCACTTTGTTGTGGGCTGCGAGGAAGTCCTCGGGGGCGTCGTGGCCGAGTGTTGGGATGAAGACCGAGAGAATTAAGAGGAGGAGGAGGAGGGGAATTGTGTTTTCATTTTTATACATTTTTTTTTGTTTTTTTTTAATTTCAGGAAAGTCTTCTGTAATGATGACTTCCCTGAGAAAAGTTTTGTGGAAGAATTGAGATTTCTGTTCTTGGGTATATATAGCTAGTGACACGATGATGTGTTGATAAATATGGGATTGCTGTTGTCTGTGTTGATCATAAGGATCACAAATCCCCTAAGAAATATCTACCAAAGAGTAAAAAATAATAAATCCTAAAAAATACATGTTTCTTTGATTTGTGATATCTCATTCACACTTTGTTACCATTTCTGTAATCTACCAGAAATTGTGAGAGAGGTCCTGACGATTGATCGAAGATTGGGGGTGAGAATATAGGTGTTTTTATATGAAAATAAAAATGTGTAAGAGAAGCTGATTTTGAGTTCATAATTTTGAGTGCCATATTTGGATGGATTTTATTATTTGAATGAGGGAGTGAAGACTGAAGACTGATGTCGAGGAAATTAAAGAATCTGAATTTCCTTATTGGTACCATTCTAATAGATCTTACCATCATTTGATTTATCTACAACATTAATTTTGATTTAACGGGTAAAAAAGTAATCTTTTGTTCTTCGATATTCAAATATTCTTTGAGAGGATCCGAAAGAAAGATCACTCACCCGACTGACCGTTCTAAAATACCTCCTACTCAGGGAAACCAGCCCCCGTACCCGCCTTAACTTTAGGAGATTAAGCAGGTAAAGTGAACCCGTAACTTTTTTACTTAGTAAATATCTTTTACATACGATAACATCTCGGATTTGAAGAAATGATTTCACGTCAAAATCTTAGTTTTTCAAGTCGATCAGCACAGCTGTGGTAGGATTTCGACGAATTTTTTTTGAAAGTCAAATATGTGAGTTGACTGCTTCAAATTCGTACAAATGTGTATACATTTTGTACAAACTCATACGAACACCCATATATATACACACCCATACAGACTGTCATACAAATACGCATACACTATGTACAAACTGGTACAAATGTGTATACACTTTGTACCACTGATACAAACACCCATACACACGCTCATACTAATGCATGTACAAATACTCATACGAAGTGTACAAACCTCATACAAGTTGTACGAACAATGGTCGGAATTTTATTCTAGAACAATAAAAAAATTCCAGAACCGTAAAGCCGATTACGGTGATCACGTGGGTGAAAAAGAATCCTCAACGGAGGTTGACACTGCCGGAAAATTGATCGAAATTTTTTTTTGTGACCGGAGACAGTGGTCCAATCGCCGGAAACGATGGTTAGTGATCTAAGCTAATGGTCAGTAACATAGATGATTGAGTTATGTTTCAACAAAATTATGTAAATACCACATAATCATACTGTCCATAAATAATTTACGACTTTAAATCATATATGGATTTAAGGGACAATCAATAGTCCATATCTATCTTATTTATAAAAAAGAAATAGTCCAGATCTAGCATAGAATGGTGCCGATAAAATGTGCTTATTGCACCAGAAAACGGGAATGAAATTTTCGAGAATAGTGTGTGTGCACGAACCTATAATCTCACATTTTTACGCTTTTGCCACCATGTTATTTCTGGCCACCCGATCAAGTTTGTGTATTGGATGGATAAGATTAGTTATTAAATCAATCGAGAGGAGTAGTTCATCGGTTCTTGAACCTAGTTTGGTTACCATTACTCACTAAAATACAAGGAAAATAGTATTAGGCATACTGCCACACATTATTACGTGAAGAATAAAAAGCAGAACCCATGCACATATGCATTAAGCATGTGTTGTGGGAGTCGAGGTAGTCTTGTGGAGAGTCTTGTGCGGATGAAGGGAATGCTAGTGTTCCAAGTACTAATGCGATTGCTATGACAAGGGGTACTGAGGGTGCCATTGTGGTTTTGGGTAGTTTTTCTGAGAAGGAAAAGATGAATGAATGTGGTGAGGAATGGAAGACGGTTTAGGATGGATAGGGTTTTTCTAGAGGGGGTAGTAAACAGTACCCACTAGCCACTAGGGTTTGTTCTATTCATTTTTTCCACAAAGGGCTTTTTCCCACAAGGGGGAAATGACGAGTGTGGAAAATTCGTTTGATGGAACGTTCAATAATGTTGATGTTGCACCCTGGAGTCGTCACGATACTTGTGTAATACATAATACGATTTTTTGCGTCTTGTAGACGTCATTAATTCACAAGAAGTTGATAGAAATTCGAATGGATTCTATCCAATTTAGTATTTCGTCTGAACTCCGATTGGTGTAAGGTCAGAGGCGTTGGAGAGATAATTCCATTTTATTTATATTATCGGTCATCAAATTTGAAGAATTCAAGGAGATATGCTCAATTAAAGTGAACGGATTGAATACTAAAATATGTCTATTTAATATTTCATCTTTCTAGTTAATTTATGTTTTAAATTTTAATACCACATTATTTAGTTTAGAAGTTGTTATTTGAGGGTTAAGTTTTGAAAGCCTATATAAAGATTAGTTATTTTGAAAATGAATGAACAACTTTCTTATGAGGGAAACCCTATCTTTTCTTGTCTTTGGTATGCCTGCTAATGTGGCGTTGAGCTTTTTTGTTTTTAGGACCGATAAATTGTAATATAGGTCGTGCTTAACTCTTCTAATTAATCTATTTGAATTTGGATTAAAAACAATAATGAAATATAATCAACTTGTATTGTAGTATAGTTGATGACGATATTGAGGACGATATGAAAAGACAAACTTATACACCATACGTGAAAAATAAAGAAGCAGAATGATCCATGCATTAAGGACTTTATTTAATTAGGCGCATGGTGCCCGCCATAATATTGTAGCTTCGTCTGTGGCTAGTACACCATCGTCATTAGTAAGGTTTCTCGCCAACGTAATTACCAGGAGGATTGTAGCTGCAAATGACGAAACTACTCTGGCCATCGCCGCATCCAGCCTTGGCACATCCAATACTCGTGCTCCTCCGCCAGACAACCTGCGTGTAATGGCCGCAAACCTTGCCTTGGGCACACGTGTTGCTGTTGTAGTCGTAATCTACCTTCTCACTCACCCACATCGCCACCGACCTCGCCCCGGACAACTCTCCGTATTAACTCGTTTGTGTTCAAATGAAATGGCTCAACGTTCTCATTGATAGAAAGGTGGTACATATACAAAGTGATGAGAAGCTAAAAGACAATGTGCACACCGGTAGCCGGCCGAAAGAGAGTAGGTGAGCTTGAGGCTCTAACGGAATTTGCAGAAATGCAGAGGAACGAGAGAAGAGGACGATGAGCTGTTTCGATCGGTGCAACGATGACGTTTTGTTCTTATCTTCATCACTTAACGAACGCTCCGTTTCATTTAGTCGTTGGTGTAGAGAGGAAGAAACGCTCCGTTTCACTTGAAGCTTGGAGAGTGTGAAGTTTGGCGGGAAAATGAAAAATCATTTCCAATACCCCCCTCAAGCTGGTGGGCACGGATTGTGCGGACCAAGCTTGGATATTAAGTAGTTGAATGGTGCCGGGGAGAGGGCTTTCGTCGAACATCGGCAACCCGAACTCCGGTAGGGACATGGATGAGCTTGATTATCTTGGATTGGACCTTTTCTCGAACAAAATGGCAATCCAATTCAATATGTTTTGTTCTTTCATGGAAGATCGCATTCTCTCGCCACATGCATTGCGATCGGTTATCACGAGAAGATTGTTGCTTGCTTGGTAGTGCTTTGCTTGGAATTCGAGAGCGAGATAGAGTAGCCACTTTGCGGCTCACTAGCAGTATGAGCAAGTGCACGATACTCGCCTCACAGAACTTCGGAAATGGTGCTTTGTTTCTTGCTTTTCCAGAAATTGGTGAGTTTCCCAGAAGACACACAACCTCGTCACGGATCTTCCGGTGTCCGGACATGCTGCCCGCCCGAATCACTATAAGCCCGCAACCGAAGATTTGAAGTAGAAGATAGAAGAATTCCAGTAGCAGGAACTCCCTTCAAGTATCTTAGGATCCTTGTAACAGCCTTGTAATGATCGTTTAAGGGTCTAGACATAAACCGGCTCACCCGTTGAGTGGCAAAGCTAATGTCCGGTCTTGTATTGTTTAAGTAGATCGGCTTCCCTACTATTCTTCCGTATAATTCCGGATTGTGGAATTCATCATCACCCGTAGAGGACAGATGTGTCTTGTAGTCCATTGGGGTAGCAAGTGGCTTGCTCTCCAACATGTCCGCTTCTTCCAGTAGTTCTAGTATGTATTTTCTTTGAGATAAATGTATTCCCGACACACTTCTTGTGACTTCTAATCCCGTAAAATACTTTAGTTCACCCAAGTCTTTGATCTTAAATGCCCGTGTAGTTCCTCTTTCAACTTCAAAATCTCGTTAAGTCGTTTCCTCCCACAATCAAATCATCAACATAAACCAAAATAGCTGTGAACGACATACCACCATTCTTCGAGAAGAGAGAGTGATCGACTTTGCTTTGAGTGTAGCCTAACCGTTGTAGTTTGTCTGAAAGCTTGCAGTACCACTGCCTTGATGCTTGCTTGAGACCATAGAGCGATTTTAGCAATTTGCATACTGGTCTTTTCAGTGCACTGCTTACTCTCATTCCTTGAGGCACCTTCATGTAGACTTCTTCATGCAGGTCACCATGAAGAAATGCGTTGTTCACGTCTAACTGGTGTACAAACCAGTCTCTTGAAGCAGCAAGTGCAAGAAAGGTCCTTATGGTTGTCATTTTGACGACTGGTGAGAAAGTTTCTTGATAGTCGACCCCTTCTTCTTGTGTGAACCCCTTTGCTATCGCTCTTGCTTTGAACCTTTCAACCGAGCCATCGGATTTATACTTAATTCCGTAAACCCATTTGCTTCCAACTTCTTTCTTTCCTTCGGTGCAGCATCAACAACTTCCCATGTGTTGTTAATCTCCAAAGCCTTTGTTTCCCGATTCATTGCTTCAATCCACCTAGGGTCTCTGGCGGCTTCGCATAGGACCTAGGTTCCCTTTCTCGTTGTTATACTCAAAGCAAAGTGTTTATGTTCACGATCCATATCATCATAAGACAAGACAAGTATTGAGAGGATGAGCTATCTTTCCAGCTATGTGTGCATTAGGACATACCTTTGAAACATCACAAGCTTGGGGTTGCCTTGATGCACAAGGAGCCGACAATGATAATCCCGCAGGTAGGAGGGTGGTTTGTGATGTCCGGTGCTTTTTCTCGTTGTGTGGAGAATTTTGAGGGACAGGGGATTGAGAAGAGGTTTGAGAGGCAGGTGTGATCGGGAAGGAATATTGTGTTCACCGTCACCGGTATTACCGTGTTCGTCATCATTGACATTATCGGTTGTTGGGAATGTACTCATCCTCACTATGAATGATAGGGTGTGGTTCAGTTTCAGGTGTAGGATGATCGAAGGATTGGTGGAGTGGCCGTATCCGGTAAATCGGTGAAGTCTTGGTCAAAGGAAGGCATTTGATCGGCGGAAGAGTAGACTTGGTTGGTGCCGTTGCTGGTGTGAAAAGGAAAGACATTTTCATAGAATTTGACATCCCTAGAGACAAATGTTTGGTGAGAATCTAAGTCATAGACTTTGTAACCCTTGATTCCAGGTGTGAACCCTATGAAGACTCCTTTTCTAGCTCGTTTCTGGAATTTGGTTCTGGTGTCCAAGCAAGTGTGCTTGCATAACACAAGCAACCAAAGACTTTTAAGTCTTCCAGTTTGGGTTTAGAATGGTGAAAGGCTTCGTAGGGGGTGTTATTGTCAAGGAGGTGAGTGGGGATACGGTTCATTAGAAACACAGAATGCTTAACACAATCAGACCAGAAAGTCAAGGGAAGGTTGGCTTGAAATTTGAGAGCTCTAGCTATGTTTAAAATTTGTTGGTGCTTTCTCTCAACCTTACCGTTTTGTTGAGGTGTTTCTACACAAGATGTTTCATGGAGAATCCCATTTTCCCGATAGAAGAGAGGCATAAAAAATTCTTTGCCTTGATCACTACGTATTCGTTGAACACTAGTTTTGTGTTGGTTTGTGACATAGGAGCAGAAATTTTGTAGAGATGATCTAGCTTCTGACTTTAGTTTCAGCATCATGATCCAAGTCATTCGTGTGAAATCATCAACAATGGTTAAGAAATAGAGATAGCCATCATATGAGGGGCAGGAGTTTGGACCCCAAAGATCAACATGAATTAATTCAAAAGGAGTTTTAGTGCCGGAGACACTATGAGGGAAAGACAGACGTTTTTGACGAGCAAAATGACAAACATCACAGGGGGCTAAGTGGAAAGTTTCTATACTAGGGAGAATTTTCTTAAGAAAGGGAGTTCTATGGTGGGAAACATGTCCTAGACGGTAATGCCATAAATCAAAGGGCTTATTTCGTTGAGTGGAGGCGATGTGACTAACTGGTTTGCGGGTTGTCGGCTTGTAGAGTCCCTTGTGCGGTTCGGCTAAACCAATCGTGGTGTTCCTCGATAGGTCCCGCAACACACAATGGGTGGAAGAGAAAGTCAGTCTCAATGGTTGTTGAGCTGTTAGTCTACCGATCGATATCAAATTGAATGCGAAATCGGGCACATATAGAACATTATGTAGTGATAAGGTGTCATTAATCAACAACGTTCCGAGAATGAGTGGCTTGGACTTTGCCGTCCAAAGAGGCGAGTGATCATCAAAGCATCAATTTGTTTGCTCGATTCCATTAGGTTGAGTGAGCTGACTACATGGTCTGATGCACCTGTGTCTACAATCCAAATAATTTCATTTGGTGTGGAATGCATGAAACTACTACAACAATACTTGCCCGCCGAGTACATCGGTGCGGTTGGCTTATGAGAACTCGGTGTTTGGGATGTGCCTGGTTGTCTTCTTGGATCCTTGAGCCTCACAGCATTCATAAGTTGGGAGAACTGATCCTGTGTCAGTTGGATGTTGCCTCCTTCACTTGATTGAGAAGCTGCATGAACCTGTGGTTTGAAGGCTCCATGATTTGCAGCATAGGAAGGTCTAGGACCATATTGTTGTCTTGGTCCTTGCCGTGGCATGGGCTCGGGAGTGACTCCCGGTGGAAAGCCAATTTTGAAGAAGCATCTATCCACTGTGTGGTTTTGCTTTTGCAGAAGGTGCAAAATAGATTCTTGCCCTTTTGAGGTCCTGGTCGAAAACCTCCTGGTTGAGCAGCTTGCTGGCCTGCATAGTTGATGTTGTATGAAGGAGCCAGCATTGTCATAGGTTCATTAGAGCCTTTGAGTTGTGTTCCATACAGCTGCCTTTCATGTTGTATCATGCGTTGAACAACCTTATCTATGTTTGGTAGCTCATCACCAAACAAAACTTGTGTTCGAGGGCCGAGAAAAGTTTTCATTCGGACCTCTCGGGAAGTGAATGACATTGTTGGTGTCTTCATACACATACACCTTTCTCATTGCCAAACGAGTCAAGGTGACTGGTTGCGGTGCGATCACGGATTGAACAAGGGCTGATAATTTCTCGGCTCATCCCTTAGAGTGATGATTGATCCATAATACTCGGTAACGGTTTGGTTACCTTGTTTCGATTTGAGAGTCGCTCCGGTAGTTCTCCGCAATCCCGATCACATCTCCTTGACCATATCTAGCTTTCAAGCTTTCCCATGCATCCTGTGCATTCTTCAATCCCATGATCGTCTTTCGATGCCGGTTCGACCGATTGTTGCAACCGGCTAAGAACCATGATGTTGCAACGAGTCCGGGGCCGAACATTGGGTCCATGACCTCCGGTTCTTCAATACTTCCATCGATGAATCCAACTTTGTTCTTTGCTCCAAGTGCGTTGTGTATAGCTCTGCTCCAATCAGTGTAGTTGCTCGTGGTGAGCTTCTCAGTAACGAGTGATTGCCCTGGCTGCTCACTACCATGGAGGTAGTAAGGATCAGCTAAGGGATATTCAGCTGCCATTGTGGATTCTAACCTCGCTCTGATACCATATTAACTCGTTTGTGTTCAAATGAAATGGCTCAACGTTCTCATTGATAGAAAGGTGGTACATATACAAAGTGATGAGAAGCTAAAAGACAATGTGCACGGTAGCCGGCCGAAAGAGAGTAGGTGAGCTTGAGGCTCTAACGGAATTTGCGTAAATGCGAGAGGAACGAGAGAAGAGGACGATGAGCCGTTCGATCGGTGCAACGATGACGTTTTGTTCTTATCTTCATCACTTAACAGAACGCTCCGTTTCATTTAGTCGTTGGTGTAGAGAGGAAGAAACGCTCCGTTTCACTTGAAGCTTGGAGAGTGTGAAGTTTGGCGGGAAAATGAAAAATCATTTCCAATACTCCGCCGCTCCCGCCAGCTAGGTTCTCCCCGTAGGGACCACCAGAGTGGACCAGGCTGCAGTCTCCTGCAGCCCTTTGGTTGGCGTAGGATTGTGCGTAGGACGCCAGCGTGTCATCCCATGTTACGGGGCCCACTCCAACCATGGAGCGGGCATTGTTGTGAGAGTCGAGGTAGTCTTGTGGTGAGTCTTGTGCCGATGAAGGGAATGCTAGTGTTGCAAAATATATCATTGCAATGAAAATGGGTACTGACGGTGCCATGTTTTTGGTTTTGGCCGGGTTATTTTTTGAGTAGGTTCTTGAGAAGGAAAAGATAGAATGTGGGTGAGGTGAATTGTGAGGAATGGAAGATCGGTCTTTTTATAGGCGGGATGTCGAGATAGGAAAGAGTAGTCCATCCGGCATCCATCACAGGGAATTATTTAACGTCCTAGGGTTTGTTCTATTCATTTTTTCCACAATGGGCTATTTTTTCCCCAAGGTGACTAATGGTTTCACGAGTTTTGGAATAACTAAGTGTCGTGTGTGGAAAATGGGCTTGATGGAATGTTCAATAACCATCAGTAACCAGATCTTGACAGAGCCGCTTGCTAAAGATGGATTTTGAGGAATCCGTCATCGATCTAATGGCTGTACTGGATTGTCGGATTGATGGGACGCTCGATGAGACAATCAAGTCAATCCTCTCGTTGTGGAGACTGGTTATGTGTTCACTTCACATTTTCCCTGCTTTCGCTTCATGGGATCCTTTGATGGAAGGGTTAGCTAGAGAGAAAGTCCATAATAACTCTATAAGGTATGAAACTTATGTCTTTAGAATGATGGATTACACATAGCGGCAACCCAACCCAATAGAATGGAGATCCCAAGAAATGGGTTTAATGGGTAATAACAAGTTGTGTGTAAATGGTACGATCATGCAACTCGAGGGCACAAGTTTCTAGAGCGTTCACTAAGCCGATATAGACGTGTAGGGCCTTTAATGCACGGACTTGTTTGAGAATGACACTTTGAAAAGATTTGCGTGCTACATTGTCGGAGATAGAGTTCAAGACCATGAGTCACTCTTATGAAATCGGAAACGTAACCACTACGCTAAGGTTCAAAACAAAAGATACCTTAGCTTATGTCGTGTCTTATACTTTCTAGTTGATGCTCTATGAAATGTTTTTCAGATATTCAAGTGGGCGTTGTTGAGGAAAGTGTGAATGATTGAAAAAGTATTCGATACCATATTCGGTTCGGTTTGACTATTTGTTAACCGGTTAATCGAATTGGTTTAGATGAGACTTTATATTTGAAAAGATAATTGTTAAATTATCTTTAAAAATTCACTTTCTATGTAATCTTCCATGATTTGCTCCAATTGATCATCTTATTGATTGCATAATCCCTTGATTTGCTCTAATTGATCAACTTGTTGGGGAATCCATATGTTATTATAAATAACAAAGAAGGCTAGCCAGAAAAAAAAAAAGAAAATAGAGAGCAACAATAGAGAGGGAGTGTATTCAGATATCTTCTCGTTTCGCACAAAAGAGTAGAAATATTGAGTGGTTGTTTTATCCTAGAGGCAACCTTGTTGATAGTCTATTGTGCACAATTGAGCAATCAAGGTAGTGTCGCGAACGTCTTAAAGAGAGCGACCTAGTCAGCAACTCAACTAGATCGGTAACCCTAATTTTTCTTGTTCAATTTCTAACACATACTAGCAACTTTTGATTTTTCATTTTTTCTGTTTTGTCTTCTCTTTCGTCTTTCCATACCATGTTCAATTTCGATAATCAATCTTTTTAAATCGAGATAATTGACAAGAATAAAATAAATGTAGGAAGTTGAAAGACCCGTGTTTTCATTATTTAATGGAGGTTTTCTTCATTTTTTGGTTGTTCATATTGTTAACGGGCTTTAAGTAAATTCATTCTTTAAAAAAACAATAACACATTATTTAACGGGCTAGAAGTAACAGATTTATTTAGCGGCTAGCTAATATGATAGTATAGCCGTCACTAATTATTTTTTTTTTTTTAGCCACCAAGCAGCTATATATAATAACACAAGTACACGTAAGCTTAATTAACCATAAAAGTTAAAAACACTCTCTTAGTACGGTTTACGGCCGACGATATTGCCACGAGGAGTGTAGTTACAAATGATGAAAGTGCCCTTTCCACCGCTGCATGCCGCCTTGGCACACCCAATACGGGCGGTGCTCCTCCACACAACCTGAGTGTAGTGGCCGCAAACTTTGCCCGGAGCGCAGGTGTTGGCGTTGTAGTTATAATCCGCCTTCTCGTTAACCCACATCCCAACTGCACCTTTAGCCGACATCTGGCCGCTGCTCCAGGCTAGGTTCTCACCGTAGGGCCCACCGGAGTGGACCAGCTTGCAATCCCCTGCCGCACGCTGCCTTGCGTAAGACTGCGCGTAGGCCGCCACGGCAGCGTCCCACGTTACGGGGCCCACCCCGACAGCGGAGCGGGCCGCGTTGTGGGCGTTGACGTAGTCTTGTGGGGAGTCTTGTGCGCATGAAGGGAGGGTTAGTGTTGCCAATGATGTTAGGGTAATCAGAAGGAAAATGGAGGAAATGTATACAGTCGACATATTTGGTTGGTTATTATTAGCAGTTTGAGATTCGAGAGAAGATATTAGATGAATATTTGGATGGATGGATGGTGTTGAAGTTGGTTCTGCTACATGGACTGGGTTTTTATAGCCAAAAGTGCTTAGGGTTTTGTGTTTATTTTCCAACATATTGACCGAGTTTTTTCCTTACAAGGTGGCTAGGAATTTGAGATGAGCGCATGACGTGTAGTGGAATAATTTCTGGAACGTTGTAAGTCTTTGGTGCGATTTGAATACATATACGAGCCATCATCATTATCTTTGAACAATAACACAATCTGTTTAGTTTGGTTCCTGTATCGTAACAAGGAATTCCATGACCGGGAGAAAGTTTATTATCTTATTGTCTATTTATCGTTGATTATTAAGTAAGTATTCACATATAATCGCACATTTACTTTTATTCATACATATTTATCATGTTCACATCACGTATAAATGTTATATATATATATTTTTTTTTATCCAGTCAAAATTTTCACACCTTTTCATTAAGTAACATTTGTTAGTGATGAGACAGAGTGGTGAGATAATTTGACGACATATTAGACTTATCCGTGAATAAATCTACCAATGTAAGAAGTTTAATGTGTCAAAATTTTGGTTGAGATTCAATCTGGCTTTTAGATAAGATGAGTATTTTAAACTGAACAAGCTCGCGAGGCTATTCGATTTCTGAGTCATGAGCCAATTCGAATTTTATTTTTATTAATTAGGTCGGATATAGTATCGGACTGAAACACTGAAATTGGTCAATATGCTCAATAGTCTGAATTAATGAAAAAAAAACAATATTCATTATATTCCGTCTACCAATTTGGAAAATAACAAGAATTATGAAAAATATATATATACGTCACGTCAACACTATCACCGGTAATTACGTGTAGACATTCAGTACAATTTAGTAAACTACTCCTTAATCAAAATGTCTTGGGAATTGAATGACTATTTGGACACCGTTAAAAAATTACGAATGAATAGTTGAGTTGAGCACACAGTTTCGTCCAACCGGTGTTCGGTCTTTTTCGATCTCGTTTTTTCTATTGTCTAGATAATGAGATATACTAGAACTGGAAGGACAAAGCGGTAGATGACATAATAATATATAGGAGTGGAAAAGTTAGAACAGGACTTGTATTAGCCATCGTCTACTTTGTGTGGTGCAGGTTTGGAATCATACGAAAAACGATTTTAGGACTTTTATGACGATTTTAAATTGTTAGATTTCACGGGTTTTAAATCTATCGATTTGTATAAAAAGAGAGCGGAAGTTTTTTCATCATATTTATTTCATTATTATTTTTTTAAATGGGCACCGCCACCTCATCGTCGACGTTGACCGGCCAGCGACTTCCCGGCGAGACTCCAGTCACCGGCCTGTCACTTTTCCGGCGAGTCTCCTACGAATTTTCCGACGCAAATTTATAACCGATTATATCTTTTAAATTATAATAATTATACTTTTATAACGGTTTATAATCATGACTAGTTATTAAAAAAGTATAATCAGTTATAAAATTTAATCGGTTATATTTTTTAAATCATAACTGGTTATATTTTAATTATAACCGAAAATGCCAGAAACCTAAAAAAATCAAAAATACCAAAATTGCCCTCACGATTGAAAATCCGAAACTTTTTCTTCCTGGATTTTAAATCGGTCTCCCATTTTGTTTGGTCCGTAGTACTGTTTTGTCCGATTTTGTATTGGTCTAGATAATGCCTATGAATAGAGATATATGATGATGATGCCAAGGGGTGGAAATGAAATGAGAATACGACTTTGTATAATTAGCTTAGCTAAGAAGGGCTGCTGCTTTTACTTGCAATTGCGTCTAAGAATGTTGCACTGAATACTGTCTCCGGCATACGTGCGCTGTTTTTTTTATCTTCGGTTGCATGCGCCATGCGGGCACATTTTTCTAGAAATGGTGATGCACGACGAGGTTGACCTGTTATTTCCTTTTTCTATAAACGATTGTCCATTCGGCCCAGACGCTCAATAGGCCTTCGGTCCAAGCTGGATATCCTAATTGTTTCTTTTGTGTAGACGATTATCCATTGGGCCCAAAAGCCCATTAGGCCTTTGGTCCATTTACACTATGGAAGTTTCTGGGGGAGTTTAGTGGTATTGGGGAGGCTGTGATCAGGAAAAGGTAGTGTCGGACGATGAGTGTTATTGCTAGCAACATAATTGGCATTTTGGTTTGGTGTGAGATGGTTGCAACGTTTTGTGGTAATATAGAGACGGAGCTAGGTGAGGTTTTTTGTGGTAATTATATATACTATAGATAGATATGGTAAAAGAGTGGGTAAGATTTGAATTGAAATGGATCCACTATCATATACCAATTCAAAATTGTTTAGGGAGAAAATTAAAATAGGAACAAAAAATTTCAATGCGCATCATATTTAATGATGTCGCTGTTATGTAAAATTTTAGGGTTGTTGGTTGTCAGTCAAAGTGATATCGGCTATTTCATCTCAGAAGCGCCGAAATAATTGGCATTTTGAATTTCGAACTTAAAATCTTAAGGAATAAAATCAAAATCTACAACCACTTGACTACAACCTATTTAATTTGAAGAGTAAGATTTTAAATATAAAAAACTCAATATTTAGTTGATATTGGAGTAGGGGAAGTCCAGAATCCCCAACTTCCAAATTTTATCTTTTTTTCAAAATAGGACTATTTGTAGTATTAATGATTAATCTTATGATATATATCGTTCATAACAGTTTCACATCAATCAGAAAGTGTCATACCCAAGACGGCCGACGAAAAACTCTAAGAGCGACGAGCAAGCTCGTGCGCAACACAATTCCTATCTCTCCTAACTCACGCTACTTTGAAAAGTGGTCTCTCGGCAATGATAGTACGGGAATGCACCATCGAAACTCCAAACTTCATGATGTCTTCTCCCATATCCGGCATTTTATGTTCTCAATTCCTAGTACTCTCGAATCGTTCTTAGTTTTGTTTGTTGGTATCTTCTTTCACTTTTGTTTGCTTTTCCGTTCTAGTTTTAGTGTCGTTTAGTTTCGTGTCAAATCTAATATTAATACCGTGACGATGGCATTCAAATGATTGTGTGGAAATTGAGGATGCGAAGTACGATAACAACTAAAATTAATTGCTTCTTCCTTATTATCCATATACATAAAGCGTCTCTCAAGTGACCAACTCATTCGGAACGTTTTTATCAATAAAATCATTTATATACTTTTGCTGTAAATATATATACGAGGAAGACGTCAACCGTCCAGGATCCAGTAATATACAGTTGTGAATTGATGCTGTGACTGGGATTGGTGAGTTTGAAGCACCTCGGGAGTTCAGAAATGTGGGTCCGGAGTTGTAGGGAATTCGAAGGATCATACATACGAATATTAGTTTCTTGTCAATCTTCCTTGCCGTAATTAAGTTTGTTTAATTTGAAGGTCCATTACATTTACTATGCAAGCAACTGGTCCTTGGCCTGCATCTTATGCATAAACTAGTTCTTACTCAAAGATATATTACATAATAACTCCCACTTAGCCAGTAAGCCAACGATAGAAGTTAAGGTGATGGATGATGCACGAGACATATTTAACACAGTAATCCTCCTGTGACAACAGCATTTTTTGTTGTCACATATTTTTATTTTGATTTTACGATTTAATGATCTTTATTTGTTGGATATTTTAATTTTTTACACACTTTTTTTCATAATTTTTTGTTCGTTTTGATTTTGTACCTCGCCACTCGTTTAGGTATAAATTTGTGTTGCATTATACTTTTAAGCGTATTGTGGTACAGTATTCGGAAATACTTGATACTTGATCTATACTTCTGATACATAATTTATATGAATTAGTACCACCTTATAGTCTTAGGTACGCATTTTACTCCCAAAATTGTTATCTATTATACAAATTGGTCCTTATAAAAACAAATTAGGATATGATATTACAATATAACATATAAAATCTATACATAATTAAAAACTTGCTATACACAACAACTTTGTATCTCAAACTCAAAACCTTGGTACCACAAATTGAATAAGTTCTTCTATATATTTATATATATTCTAACCAAACTTGATACCTGAGACAAAAATTTGGTACCATTAAAAACTAATGGTACAAATATATACCTAATTCCGATCAAGAATCAAATCAAACTCGACAAGGATGACACCTCCAAATCCCAGCGGAACATGCATATCTAGCCTTTAGCGTGGTACATTCTTTGAGCGCAAAAAGCCTGAATCCTATCTGGGTTACAACGTGTGCCGGACGGTGATTCTTTGTCCATTTTACCACCATTAGCCTGCAAAAAACCAGCAATACATCAAACATCAAGCTGGAAAAAAAACCCAGCAATATATCAAACATAGGCCTGTAAAAACCAGCACCTACTCTGTATCAAACATTTAGTCCAAATCAACAACATTATCAAACATTCAGTCTAAACCAGTACCTAAATCAGTACACATTCAGTCCAAATCACTGGAAAATAAGATGCACATTAAATCCAAATTTGTTCCCAAATTAATACACATTCAATCTCAATCAGGGAACCCAAGTCTGTACCCACTATCACAGAAAAAAGGTACACAGTCAATTCAACCGATATTCGTAAGTCCATTAATAAGAACATAAAAAGAAGCAGCAATACACTTTCACAAGTACAGTTTTTGTTAAATACACTCTCCAATTGCAAACCAACATCCACGGAAATCGACAACATCCAAAAAAAAAATTGGTCAGAATTGGCAATTCCTAAATTTTAATGAATAATGGGCAAAATTGAATCTGGTACACCTTTTGAATAAACAAAGCACGTATGCATGCTTCAAATAACCCAGATCTTGCTACAAAACCAAACATATAGTATAAACCCTAAAAAAAGTTACCTGATGAATCTAAGCTTGCAAATCCATTCCTTCACTACGCGACTTCTTTCCAGGTAGGCGGCGCCCATAACCTACTGGTTCATCGTCATGTCTTCACCAGCAGATTATAATGGTTAATATGATGTTGTTATGTAACAACATATATCCCTGCTATTACAATGGAGTTTCTGTATTTAACAACGTTACCGTCATGACTAGTCATAACTCAGAGATAGCTGTACAATAGAATGTGTTTTGTGGAAAATGAGCAGGTACGTTTTGGTCCGTTTGTAAGTGGAAATGCAGAATAAAATTGAGATGAGAATGAGAAAGCTGATTCCTAAAATACATTTCGTTGGAATTTAAATCTTCATTTTGAATGAATGAGAAAGTGCTAAAGCTTCTACTCCACGTTTGAGCGGCCAAACTGACCGAAAATTGTTTTAATTAGCGGGGAGCAACACGGGGGAATCGCAGTTGCTGCTGGATTCAAAACTACGTACTTAATTAGCTTTGGACGAAGAAGAATCCCCTTCAAATTCTAAGCTTGGACAACCCCAGGCTTTTGCATCTCTGCCAAGAAATGGAATATTTATAATCGCAGCATTTTCTAATTCTAGGCTAATATCCCACGAAAGAGCATGTATAGAGAGACCTTACGGAATTGCCTGAATCTTTGACGACCAACAATGCAACATCCACATCCCCCACCCTCAACAGTCAATACGACACTATTATATATATCTTTATGTTGTTATTCTGTTGTTGCATTATAGCACCCTCAATAACTTGTTTCTAATTTATTGTATGGTTTCAATTTCTAAATCGATCATAATCGGTTCTAGAAGGAGACTCTTAATTAACATGAGATATTTGGCTCACAAAGTAAACTAGACAAAAAAATAGAAGTTTCAAGATTAGTTACGTTTAAGGAGGACATTTGAAGCTCTGGCGTGTTGGTAGTCAGTAATTATCGATTCAGAAAATAACATATTGGGTAAATTTGTATAATCAATTATAATTTTGTGAATTACTATTTGTTTAGAAAAGGTAATCTTTTGCTGTAAAAAAAAAGAAGTTGAAATAAAATATAAAATATAACATGGAAACAAAAGTTGGAAGTATTGTGAATTGTCATCATAGGTTTGAAAGTTTGGACAGTTAAAATTTTTAATCTGGTACCTCAAACATTTAACACGACAAGAATTCAAGCATAACAACTTAACCAGACAAGATATTTGCATGTTTCATCATCTAAATTGTTTGAATTGATTAAACGGAGACGTTAACGACTACAAAATTTTTGAAAAGCTGACGTAAGGAAATAAAGGTGAGCATCGACTCTTTAACAAGAGTTCGAGGAAAAAATCATTGTATTTTGTGTAATTTTCATTTTATTTATTACTTTGAGCTAATTGGATTTTAAATCTTTAAAAAATAAAAGTGAAAATGGTTAAGGTTAATTGTTTTGATTTTAAGCATCTTCATCCCTAAGTTTTTAGCAATCGTTAAATGATATAAAAGATGAGATGGCACCTAATAAGTAATTGTTAAATTAGTAAATTAGTTAACAATGTCACCTAAATTAGCTTTTATGTATAGTTAAGATTGCCAATAAGAATTATACAGAAATATTATTTTAAAAAAATGATATTAGAAATTGCTAAAACATTTTAAGGATGGAGTTGGTGTGAAATTGATAAATGATATTAATGGCTAAAATTGATGATTTGACAATAAAAGTTATATTAAAATTGTTAATTGATTTTGGAGTGAAGATGATCTAATAACCCAAGCCAAAGTTACCAATTGATTATTTACACTTTCTTAGTAAAATTCAAGATAAATGATTGAATGTAGCATGTTAGTTGAGGTTTTATTTAACTTAGTATTTGTTGAATCGGGATCTCCTGACACTGATTAAATTGTAAAATCATAATAATTTTAGGTATAAAAATGAAATTTAATACTCTAATTGTAATACTATTCAGTTCCGTATTTATTAATGCTAGTACTATAAGATATGACTGTATGTGTCTATGTGATACATGTAAATACATTTTTGTGGTCCCAGCTTCGCAAGACTTTTAAATATCATTCGAGAATGTTGTCGGTAATCCTCATTTTTTGGATTAATTGTAATTGATATATGTTTGCTATCTTTTTACCTCCATAAAAAGCTTTCTCATATTGAAAAAAAAATTATGTACGACTCTTTCAATAAATAGGTAAGATTGCTTCCATTCCAAGTCATAAAAACAATAAAACTGGAAAAATTAAATTATAGCAAAAAGAAAAATAAGCGCACTATATGGAGAAATCTGGTGAAAAGGTGGACCGAATTGAACATTTTCCGCTTCAAATGAACTGAGTTATTTATTACTTGTTTGCCGAAATCTGACAAGTTCGCGCTATATAAATATGATGACAGACAGAGAGTTTCAATAGTACGTCTCCACGCAAACCCCGCCATTGTTTCTTAACCATCATCCTTTTACATACACCTCATTTCGCCGGCTCATCATTTTACAACGCCGGTAACTTCCCCGGCGTCGTATGTTTTAAAATCTCGAGACAGAGCACTTGCTTACCTACTTTTTGTTTCCTTTCCCGCTCGCGAATATAATCACCGCTTTTTTCTTCAGACGGTCACTGAGAACGGTCTCCGTTAGACGTTTCGAATCCGCGCTGTAGAAGTGTAGGAATTCAAGCTCCAGTTACCCGTCGACTGATGATTAATCAGTTAGTTAGTGAAGAGTGTGGGAACTGAATTGTTCCGCGACGGTATAACTTTCTCGGCTTTCCTTTTCCGTTTGTTTTTGGATTGGGCGGGGAGTGAAGTTATCGGAGGAGAATGGCGGTGGAGTACAGGTGCTGCGACACTGAATTCTTCCTTCAGATTGCGATAATTGTGCTGCTGGTGTTGTTCGCCGGTCTTATGTCCGGCCTAACTTTGGGGCTAATGTCGATGAGCCTCGTCGATCTCGAAGTCGTGGCTAAATCTGGAAAACCTAAGGACCGCAAATACGCTGGTAACAACACTTGCTCTCCTCATTACTTCTATTCTCTTTTCAGTTTCAGCAGTTGATTTCTTCTGATGAAAAAATGTGGTGTTTAATTTGGACGCTGGGAAGCAAAATTAGGACGGAAGATCTTCGATTGTTCTTAGTAATATTTGGGAATTGTCCGATCATTATTCCAATTTTTCACTTTAGGAAATGAACTTTTAAGATTATGTGTTGCAAAATGGAAATGTTTTTGTCTCTTCCATTAAAGGCAGCAATTGTGTCGATACCGAGACTTGCATCTTTGTTGACGCAGATATCTGAAATTGCCGGCCGGAGATTACCTTTTATGTTGGCTTGTTTCTGTCCTTTTCCGGCGTAGTCCTGGCCGGCTGGGACTGTTGGTTACAGCTCCTCTCAAGGTTGTGGATTCCGGAACCAACAAGGATTCTTTAGAAAATACAATAAGATATGCCCAGGCTACCTAAATTGCACGCAGCTTGTCAACTTTTGATACTGATGAGCCTTGGAATCTTATCAAGGAATACCAGATATCTGCAGACATGCTGCCCCCAGATCACTCAACTGATTGAATTGATTAATTACCATTACTTAATTCATTTTAATCTGCAAACAAGTTTTTCCTTGGGGATTTTGGTTCAGTTAAGCATAGATTTTATTTTCTGTTGTTGACAGCTAAACTGTAACATGTATCAACAAATGTACCCAGTGTCACCTTTCTGTATGATGATTCTGACTGCTTATTTGATGTCATTACAGAAAGGATACTGCCAGTTGTTAGAAATCAGCACCTAATGCTCTGCACACTCCTCATTTGCAATGCCGCTGCGATGGAGGTGAACAAGATATCATCTATATGAACTAACTTAGCTTCCTTGGGAAATTCTTGATTGTGTGTTACTGATTCTTCTGTTTGATGTCAGGCTCTCCCAATTTTCCTGGATAAACTGGTTACAGCACTGGGTGCCGTTCTTATTTCAGTCACTCTGCTTCTTCTGTTTGGCGAGGTCAGAAAGCTATAAACTTATAGGACTTATGAGCCAATTACAGATGGAGACAATATGCTTTCAAAGCATTGTTTCCATTACCTGATCATGAACCGAGTTTTTAGCTTAGTCCTCTTATTCCACTTTGATTATTGCTTTGCAGATTCTGCCACAAGCTTTTTGCTCTAGATATGGGCTAGCAATTGGTGCTACGGTAGCTCCATTTGTTCGCGTCCTTGTTTGGATATGCTTTCCTGTTGCCTATCCAATAAGCAAGGTTAGGTTGCTTTAAGCATATATATGCTTCACATGCCATCTTTCTACTTAAGTAAAAGACTAACTCATGGTTTTATATGAATTTCAGGTTCTAGATTATGTACTGGGTCATGAACATGTTGCTCTTTTTCGAAGAGCTGAACTGAAAACACTAGTAAATATGCATGGGAACGAGGTAGGTTGATCCCTATCTTCTCTAAATTTGCATTGGACATTGGCTGCTCCCTGTGTCCTTGTGGGGAGTTGTTTATGCTGCAGCTTTTCACTGTCCTTCTTAACTACCTGTCATTTTTATCGGCTGTTTTGTCTCGTCTTCAAGTCCTGTAGATTCTAGTTTTGCACATTATTTGTGGCGTTTAAGATCAGCAACCACTTTGTTTCACTGTACGATTCTGTTCTTTAGGCTGGAAAAGGTGGAGAGCTCACCCATGATGAGACAACAATTATTGCTGGAGCACTAGAGCTCACAGAGAAAACAGCAAGCGATGCAATGACTCCAATCTCTGATACATTTGCTATTGATATCAACGCTAAGCTTGACCGGTATCGGAACTTTGAAAGATCAATAGTCAAAATTTAGATGCTACTGTAATTTTTTTTATCAAACACTTGCCTGTTATCTGCAGTGACATGATGAACTTGATACTAGAGAAAGGACACAGTCGAGTCCCAGTATATTATGAGCAACCTACAAACATCATTGGACTCATCCTGGTAAGTTTTTTGACTTATCCATGTAGAAAGTACAATTTCGCTTCTGCAGTTTGATAAGGTTCGTGGATATCTCTTCTTGTTAGGCCAAAAATTTGTTGACAATTCATCCAGAAGACGCAACGCCTGTGAAGAACGTGACAATACGCAGAATACCAAGGTTAGCACTCAAATTTTGACGACATAGTTAGACACAAAAATAGTTGGTATAATGTCACAAATTGATGAGAGCCTCACTTGTTGTAAGCAGGGTTGCAGAGGGTATGCCTTTGTACGACATACTAAACGAGTTTCAAAAGGGTCACAGTCATATGGCTGTAGTGGTGAGGAAGTACAACAAAGCAGAACAGCAACAGCAACAGTTGATGCCTGCCGTCAGTAGTTCAACTGAAGGAGTTCCGGTTAAAGAAGTGAGGGTTGATGTGGACGGGAAGGCAAGTCAAGAGAAGTCATATAGAAGTAGGAGCGCATCATTTCATAAATGGAAGAGCTTTGCCAACAGCAGCAACAGGTCATTGAAGAGTTCACAGAGCAGGAAAAGGGTGAAGGACAAAGTTGACTCCGACATCCTCAAAATGGACGGATACATCCCAACTCTTCCAGAGGAAGAAGAAGCCGTCGGACTCATAACAATGGAAGATCTCATCGAAGAACTTTTACAGGTGTGTGTGTGTGTGTACAAGGTGTTCTTTATTTTTCCTACTACTGGAATTTCCCTCTGATAATTTTACTACTGAATTTCCCTCATTGTGATAAAAATTTTTGGCACTGCAGGAGGAGATTTACGATGAAACGGACCACCACTACGAAGAGTAGCTTTCTTTGAAGAGAAGCTGATATGCCTCATTGTCAAAGCCAAATTGTATATAGCAGATGTGATCAATGCAAGAGAGGATTGTTGGTTATTGATTTTGTTTTACAGGACTACTGTTGTTTTTCGTTACAAGATAGGGACTGTTGAGTAGCATTTAAATGGTTTAGCTCATGTTTCTTTTGCTTAGAAAAGTATACAAAATTGGTACCAGTTTTGTTTGGGGACAAATCTTTAACATATATTACAACAATTACACTAATAACTTTAGTTATGAAAAATCTTTTTTCTCATACTTTCACATCATAAAAAAAATTAAATCAAAATTTAAATTTATGTTATGTACGCTAAGAACTTATTGATAAACTAAACTTTAGTTTTACCTATTTTAAGTAAAAATCACCTCATATTCTTAATGATATGTTGAAAGGTGTTCAAATTTTCTTGATTAGTGTTTTTTCATTCATCAATTTGATTCACTAATTGAGGTTTTGAGATTCGATTTTTTGTGGTTGATGCATAATCGTGTCGAGGAAGCCGAAATGTTTGATAGATGAGTATTTTCCGCCACTAGAGTTTGATGGTTGAGATCTGACTAATTATTGGGATTTTTTGGGATAGAGAGAAAGATCAGCTTTTTAAGGGTTTTAATTGATTTCAGTTATTGGGTTTAAACTAGTGGTAATTCGCAATTTGATTTGAGTTAAAGTGTAAAGTATCACATTAGGCGAAATGTCTCGGAAAACGCAATGACTCTCTTGTTAGACACATGAAGTGACATATTTGACGGATGTTTAGACAGAGAGCTTCGTCCGGACTCCCTTGTTACACCCCAAAATGCAAGGACTGCAGCGTAGCAATCGATTCGTAAATGACTATTATGTACATGGCCAAAACGTTGAAGGCCATTTAGGTCAATTACCCATCTTTTGCCCAAAGAATGAAAGAAATAGCTCCGGTTCGGACTCCTCCGTCGAGAAGATGCGACAATCTTTGTTGCGAAACTTCACTCGGTGTCTCCTTCATTCATCTAGCAATGTCGGATCCTCATTCACTAATCCTTCCATCGTCCCGTTACCGGCTGCTTCTGCTCGTTCCATACTTAGGCTGTACTCGTCCGAGTCCGGCGAGAAGCCAGGCCCTGTCCCCGATTCATCAGCATTGGCGCAGGTCCGGAAGGAAGACGAGTCCCGGAAAGTAGAGGACGTGAGTAACAAAGGTGAAATGATAAATGTTGGTCAATGTTCGTATTTGCTGATTCAGGGGAGACAGTTATATTACAGACTATTCTAACCGATTTGAATTTTTCTTACTGAACGCTTCCGTTTTCAACGATTTTCGTTGGAAGAGATGAAGTTGTAGGAGTAATTATTTAATGATTTGATTCTGTAGTATCTAAATTTTGTTTTTTATCTTCTTACTTGGTTCGCAGACTTGAAGGAAATGATGGAGAAGTACTTCAAAGGTGAAGAGGAGTGCTTCCTTTAATCATGGAATCAATTTTGAAAAGGAGGTTGTCTGGGAAGCATGAAGAAACTGACGACGAGTTGATGGAGGAACTGCGTATGAAGCCATTGGATGATGTGAAGGACAAGGAGTTCGAATCTGATTTGGAGGATATGCATGAGACAGATGAGGAGATTGATAATTTGTATAGTGCAAGCGATATTGTGATCAATAGAATGCAAAAGGACGAGTATTTCAACATGGATGATAAGAAGTGGGACGATATGGTTAACGAGGCAATGGCGCATGGCTTCATAAGAGATACCAGAGAATGGGAGGAAATTTGGAAGACATGCTTAACTGGGACAAGCTTCTTCCAGGTAAGTGTGACACCCTTGTCTTGCATTCCATAGTAGCTGAATCCAATGCTTTGTAACTATGTTGTTGTATTGTGAACCTTGATGCTTGTTTACAAGATTGCTCCTTCTGTAACCGATGCAGCCTTGCTGTTGTTCCTCGAGGAAATTGGTCATGCATGGAGCAATCTTCTTTGATACAGTTGCCCTCTTGTTTCACATGGAAGATGTTATGTTTTCAATTTATTTGTGAAAGATAGTTTCAATTTTGATTAGGTTGGGATGGATAGATTATAGCCAAGAGAGAATTTTTATGTCGATTTTGCTTAGGAGATACTGAACCATTAAGAAAAATGTTACTTTTTACTGTTGAACAATTGATGTTAGCTGGTATTTGAATATTCAGGGTACGCTCGGGTTCTGAGGCTTTGCAGGGAGTTCTAGTGCTGTTGTGATACATTTTCTTCCTTCTTGATAAGTGATGTATTAGTATAAATTCTTATAAGTTGGGTAATTGACGATTCCAATTACATGTAATGCTCTTCCTGTGCTGATTGATTTTGTTTGTTTGTCTTCGATTTTGCTCATGTTCTCAGCTGATGTGAAGGAGAAAGTCGAGAAGAAGTTCAATGAGCTGGGGGATTTGTGTGAAAATGGGGGACTTGAGCCAGAAGAAGCTTATAAATTGTTCAAAGAATTCGAGGATCAAATAGTATTGGAGTATGGAAATAGAATTGAAGATGAGGGCGCACCACAGTTTGATGAGACAACTGTGCCTGACAAGAAAAAAGATACAGATGATCCACCAGGCGAGGGGCCAATTCTTAGGTGGACAACTAGGGCGGTCTTTGCCCCCGGTGGTGATGCGTGGCATCCCAAAAACAGGAAAGTCAAGATGTCAGTTACTGTCAAGGAACTTGGCCTTTCAAAGCATCAATTTAGGCGGTTAAGAGAACTGGTTGGCAAACGTTATCATCCTGGTAGAGATGAACTTACAATCACTAGTGAGAGGTAGTGCTTGATCTTTTGCTTGATTTAGTAATCCTTATCTTGATATGTGTCAGCCTTTTGCTCAAGTTTTCTGTGTTAGGGATAATTAGCAGCCAATTCTCTATTGCACATTTGCTTGGCATATATGATGGGTGATTACGGAAAGGAGTGATAGTCAGTTTGGTTTTATTTACAGGTATGAACACAGAGAAGAAAACAGGAAAGATTGCCTGAGAACTCTCTTCTCAATAATAGTGGAAGCTGGGAAAGCAAACAAATTGGCTGACGATGCTCGAGTATCATATGTCAAGTCCAGACTGAAGGCCAATCCAGCTTTTATGGAGAGGCTGCGTGTAAAGGTTGCAAGCCGAAGTTGTAGTAATTTAGTTAATGCATGAGCATGATTCTTCGACAGGCTGCAACTAAAAGCTTGAGCATGTTTCAACTCGAGTTCTGGGAAATCGACCCCATCTCAATGCTACTTATCAAATGATGCTTCTGGCCTACTTTTCGGCTTTCTACATATCGACAGAAGAACATTGCATATCCTTGGTATGAGGCCGCCACTTACCCTGATGATGTAGTGAGGAAGGTGTTGCTATGCTTCTGAAAGATATGGCGAAGCCTAACATGGAATAAGATTGTGATGTATTCTAGTTACGATTGATAATGGTTTAATATCCTAGAATTGCATGCACTACTGCCTAATTACACAATTATACACTGGGTATGGGTGATATTGATATTCAATCACCCAATAGCATAGCAGCTATTTGAGATATTTTCGTGTTTTGGAGTTTAAATAGTTAGTTATTTGGTGATATTGAATGTCGCAATATTGTGATATTCAATATTCACCTATATGGAGTGATATTAATATCACCCCAATATATTTTCGATGGATATAATTGCCTCCAAGGTAATTTAATAGTTACAAGCAAGTGATGGTTATAATAGTAATTTTCTTTATCATTGCTATTACAAACTATGACCCACGCCACATCTAATCATTTTAAACCTTACCACTCAATATCCTACACCAAACATGAATATTCACACTTTTTGAATTCAATGTCATGATCTCTCAAATAGCTAGTTATTCAATATATCACGTATCAAACGGGGCCACAACGTTTTTAAAATTACAGATTTGACATGAACAATACAAAAAATGGCCAAAATAGCACGGTAGTTTTTCTCCGTTAGTGTGTATTGGTGGCAAGATGTTAATGAAGGTGAAAACGAAGTTGACCAGACTGTTCATGAATTGAGTTGAGCCGAATTTCACCATGCTGAAGCATGCCTTGTTAATTTGTACGCGAGCTCGAGCTCAAACTCAAGTTAGAAATTAATGACTTGTGTTGAGCTCGAGTTTGACTCGTTAACTACCATTCATGAGCAAAACACGAACTAATTCGAACTTTCCTCATTAAAACCCACGATAGGAGTCTAATATGAGTTGAATTTGAAGTTTGTACGCTAAAAAACCAACTCGGCTATCGCTCCAAGAGGCGGTTCCAAGAGATTGTCCCGACAGATCGTGGGTCGTTGGATCAGGCTACTTTTGGGTCAACTTTCATCCAACGGCTGAAAATAAGTCAAACGAATTGACTTGAATGGGGGGTAGTTTCAGAACAAAAAAATTGGAAACAGTCACATTAGTGTGGTCAGTGTACGAGCATGTTATGTCGCTAATACGACCATTTTACGGGCTGGTTATGTAGTTGTTACATCCATCCTGCGAGTAGTTGAATTCATCATCGTTATATCCAGTTTACCACTCTTTTATGTCGGTGATATATACACTTTATGAGTCTGTTATGCGTTTTTATTATATTTTTTTAATAGGCTCATTATGCCGACTTCATATGTATATTGTTATATCTATGTTACTTCATTATTACATCATTCTTATGTCATTATTATATCCCGTTTACGTGAGAAGAGTAGAAAGAAAAGAGAAAAAAGTTGAAAGAGAGAGAATATTTTTTAACTCCCATTATACCCCTGGTAAAATTTCAACCGTCATATTAAAATTGGAGAAAATGATTTCGGACAGTTGGATCGGCTGTCGGATTGATCCGAGAGAAATGCCTCTCGAAGCGATAGCAATTTCGCTAAAAAATATCAACAAGTCAAATATAAAAACAAGCTATATTAAAGGTTATAAGTTTCTACATATGTTTTATTGTATATGATATTTGAGGCAAGACACATATTAGATTTTTGAGTCTATTGACGAGCCATATTATTGAATTTGTATTCGAGTTGGCTCTCGAGCTCGAGTTCAAACAAGCTCGCGAGTCTATCGAGTCAAACACACCTTAACTCAAGTTTAACTCGTTTAAAATCAAGCCGAATCACGAATGAATTTTGTCCAAACTGAACTTCAAAGGTGGCTTGATTGGTCAACAACTTGTTTAAAAATTATCCGATTAACCATAAAACAATTAAAATGCTATAATTTTATAGGCTTAACGGCCTGACCCAGGAGCATCGTTAAACCCGAAATCATTGATTTCACCGGTTCACTCCGGTCTGATTCTGAAAACGACGTTCAAAACCCGAAACACAAAATAGGAATACGGAAAGCCCTAAAACACTCCCTTCCTTATCGCAGTATCCTCAGCCGTAGCAAGCAGCAGCTCGTCGCCGTCGGCTCCTGGCTTACGTTCAGTATCTTCGTCTCTCTGTGAAAAGGTCTAAGCCTCTTTTCCCTCTGTTTTCTCGGCGGCAGATACTTCCACATCTGGAAGCAACCGGCGGCGACGGAGCAATACTGCTAAACTATCCTAAGGTACGTTTCTCCGTTATGAATTATTTGCTGGTTGGTTTGTACAAACTTGATTGGGTTTAATTTGACTACTTACTGTTGTTCTTTCTTCATCCATTAGGACTCTTTTTTGTTATTATTGACGTGTTCTTGTTTTTAGCTCTGTAATTATGCTTATGCCTTTTAGGGGATTTATTTGGCATGCCATTGAAGGGGATTTATTGACAATTTGGTAGCTGAATTTCTTAGGTAACAAAAATGGGTTCCTCCCGGAAGAAGATGAGGAGAACTAGAGACAGTGACAGCGAGTTAGAAGACGGTTTTCAGAATGAGGACTTAATGGTCGGTAGTGTCCTCGTTGAGTAGCTTGATTGTTTGATTTCATGACATTTTAGGTGTGATATACTTTTGACAATCTCTGGATGCAGACGGTAGAACAGGGTAATGATCGTGAATATGTGGAAGAGGAGGAAAACGGAGATGGTACGGACCAAGAAGGAGACGAGGAAGATGAGGAGGAGGATTCTGATGAAGATGAGAATGAAGAAATTGGTTCTAGTGAGGACGAGGAAGAGGGAATTGAAGAGATTGGTTTACTAAAGAATAACACTCACAAAGATGACGAGTTGGAAGATCTCGATAAGGAATACAGGGACCTCCAAAATCAACAACTGTAAGTAAGAGTTTAGCTGTTTAGAAGTTAGAACTGTAAGTAAGAGTTTAGCTGTTTTCATCATTCTAGTTATTCTAGTTCAAAGAGCAAAGTGAGATTGTCGATGGATCAGTGGTATCTAGTTATGGTTGTTCTTTTTGTTTTTGATGAATGAGTAATTAGTATATAAATTGACAACAATGCAAATAGTGACTCGTGAGTGTGAAATATGTACAATGGTCCATTTTGGTCATTAAGGTGGAGTCGGTCATTAATTGGGAACTTAAGCCGAGAGACTCAACTTGAAAAGGCTGGAAGTGGATTTTCTCTGTATCTTGATTTTTCTTATCTCCATTTTAGAGCAAGTACATGGATACCGAACAGATGTGACTGGTGGAACTGTTGTTGGATTCTTATGATTGTGTACGAGTGGCTATTATCAGTAATGTGATGGTTTAGAAGATGTGTCACTTGCATAATTGATCATGCTAGTGTGGGCTTCTGAAATTCTGTTTTGGAGATTTTATAGTCTGTACTATTCTTGTCTCTTGGTACAGAGACTTTCTGAAGAACCTCAAACGCCATAAAGAAGAAGATATTCTTAAAGGTCAAGCTGTGAAGAACCAGAAGGTTGTATCTGATTGCTTGATGTCTGTTCATTCTCATTCAAGTTGGTGTTTTTGGTGTTGCTGCTGGACGCTGATAAATCATTTTGTTTTTGGTTTTGTTTCTGAAAGGCTATCTGGGAATTGAGTCTTGGACTTAGGTTCTCACTTCAGGAACCATTCTCAAATTCAAATAGACTTCCACTGGTATGATTGTTTGTTGTTTTCTTACTTGCGTTCATCATTACTGACTAGCATTATGAAGGATGATTATGACGTAAAGACTTGTCTGCAGGAACCTATTCGGTCTACATTTTGCAATTCAGATAAAGGAGTGAGGGAGGCTTATGATGATCTCGTTGTCTCATCCAAAAAGACTCTGGAATCTCTAGTAGAACTAGAAGAGGTATATCTGTAATGTAAAAGCAAAATCGTTTCAGTCTCAATATTACTGATTGTTACTTGGTCCTCTTTCTGTATTTTAACACATTACACTTTTTTGGGTTTTTCTCTGTAGGCTCTACTCGAGAGGAATCCTTCAATTTCTCAATCATCTACTGGTAAGAATCCTTTGATCTGCCTGGAAATATTTGAGTTTTGTATACTATATTACTATTGAAGTCTAAATATTGTTCTTATCATCTTTAAGGTAATGTTGGGAAGTCTTTGAAGAAGCAGTCCACTCACTTGAATGATGAAGAAGAGGAAGAATGGTCTAGAATTTCAAAATTGCATACAAGGTACTGAAGTAGTTGCATGACATTTAAGGTTATGCGTGCTTAATCCTTTCTCTTATGTGTGTTTTCATGTGGTGGCTAACATGGCCTATGAGGAAAACCTTTCTCTTGCTATGGATGGAAACTGTCTTCATTTGTTGTTTGAATGTGACATCAGTGTTTGTACAATGAAAGGTGACATCAGTCTTTGTAAATGGCTTTCTGTAAAACGTGGCTGAATCTAGAAGCATGTGAAGTAATGGAATGGATGAATTTGTATTCGCTAGTGCAGATGTAGTTCCACCTTTCTAATTGTTCAACGAGACTTCTGGGTTGTTGAAGTTGCATTTCAACAGTTAATTAAATTCTCTATCAGACCATTTTTATGTAGCCTCTGAAATTAAAGCACTTTTAATTGTTCTATCTTGCAGGATAGCTCCATTCAGAAATAAATCCATTGATAAATGGCAGAGAAGGTCACAAGTTACAACTGGTGCAGCAGCTATTACGAACAAGTTGCATGCTTTCAATCAGGTTGGGAATAATTTCCAGAAGTCGGTTGCTTCATTATGTGTAGATTTTGATTGAACGCCCTGACATTTCCCCCCCTTATCGAATCATAGAATATAAGCGAACAAGTTGCTGCATCTATGAGGGATTCGAGCAAAATGGTTAAGCAAATGCAGTTGATAAGGTCCACTGCTAGAGTTTTTGGTGATGTAAGTTGTCCGCACAGCAGCTTGTTTTTTGTCCTGTTTCTGCTGATTGATAATGTCTGCTTATTTGTTTATACTTTGTTAATTGATGAGATAGGTTACATCCCAGGAAAGCAGTCTTAACGGCAAGGTAATTATCTCTTTATTGAGAACATGATTGATCTCAGAATGTAAATAGGAGGTTCTTTAATAATTCAATCGTGTAGTAATCTTTATCAACTTTGTTTAGGAGGCACAACCTGATGGGGACCCCGAACTTTTTGATGATTCTGAGTTTCGTCAACGACTACTTGTGGAATTCTATAAATCAGTTGATCCGGACTCAACGGGTACGTACTGACTCCGCGAGCACCTAGTCTCGAAACTGTATTAGGCATTATTATCATCATGGTTATCTGATATCTTACACGAGTCGATGTTATGAACTTAATTCCAAACTTTTCCCTGCATATTGGTTTCTTTCAGAAAGGGCACTTTATGCTCTTAAAAGGGATCAAACCAAGAAGAGAAAGATTGTGGACCGGTGCGCCTCAAAGTACCGCAAGATCAGGTAGTGTAGCCTGTAGTACTGATACATATTCGTAGAAGTACCATTAGCTGCTAGTCATATATTTATGTTAATAACGACTTTTGTTGGGGTTTGTAGGCACAGTGTACACGAGAAGATTGTGAATTTCATGGCTCCTCAGCGTGTGGTTCGTCCACCTATGGCTGATAAACTACTTGAGAATTTGTTCGGTCTCAAGAGACCAAAAGCGTAGAAGACACATTCCGGCTAAGGCGCTTCACTCAAGAGAAGTACGATGTGAGGCCATCCCGAAGCTGCTTTGGAAACATTTCGGATGTCAGGAATTCGAATTTGGCTAGGCAAATTGCCATCTTGTTCACTTTTCCTTCTGTCAAAATTTTGATAGGTAGTTTCACTTATAAGGTATAACATTGGGTGACTATCGGTATCCCCGATGCTTCAATCCCTAATTTAAGACGTTCTCAGACCAATTTGAAAAACGTGAACTTGTACCAATTTCTGTATGTACCGGTTTTACTTGGTGGAAAGTTGATAGGAGTTGAGTTGGATTTTCACAAACACTCGAGTTTATTTATGTCAGAAATGAGTCTCAAGTGCTCAGCTTGATTAATATCATGTGATACCCTCATGTTGATTTCATCATGCTGACACTTCGATGCCAGCATCCTCATATTGAGCTTGCGGTATTGACACCCTCATGTTGACTTCATTGTGCCGGCCTCCTTGCATAGACAAAGACCGAGAGAATGCAAGCCATCAGAGAAAGGGTGAGATGAAGCACGTCAATGTGTCCCGTAAGGAACACACATGGTGAGGCGATCCGAAGCAGAATCCTCGTCTAAGCCGATAACACCTCATCAACGAGGGAAGTGACAAGACAGACCTTCAGACATATATAACAACCCTGCAAAAGTAGCACTTCATGAGCAAGCTAAGACACATCGATATATTACCACATGCCACAAAGGAGAAGAAACTACCACCGTCACGATTATAGTCACACTTAAAAATTGCTGCGAAGTAACAATTGCTTTCTTTGATGACATCATTATGTTTCTGTCAGTAATTCTATATTGTCCTTACATTTGTTGTATGACTTATTTGGGATTTTCCAACCTTATTTCATTATGAAAATAAAATATAATTGCGGATGCACTTGGACTTAAAAGAAAACATAATAAATTTGTTTATCCTGTAAAATTGACATATTCGAAATCAATTCGGGCTATGAATCCGAATAAATTGCCAAATCAATTGAATCCAGGACAATCATGTTTGTAGGAAGGCATATTCGTTAATTGGTTGCTATAAAAATAACATATCCATCACTCATTGACTTAAATCTATAGCCCGACAAAAATGTAAATGAAATCTGATACGTTAGTGACAGCCAGCCTACCCACCCGCGACCATAAGATGACCGATGCATGCTCACTTGTTTAAAATACTTGAATAGATATCGCTCATGTGAGCACAGTATCTTGATCTACCTTCCCCGACTTTACTTTCTAGTTGGACTATAGATTGCTCATGTGAGCACAGTATCATAATTTACATTTTGACTTTTTAAACAACGATTATCATCCAACAAGCTACAGAGAGTAGATAAAATTTGCTGGCATCAAATATACCGCATGCTAAGATGCTAGTAGAGTATTGTTACTGAATTAGTGCTTCCTTGATGAGGTAGCATTAGCTTCATAGATATTACATTATGGTCCCTTAGCTTGATCTGGAAGGCACCTAACCAATGAGACCATTTTCGACTCCCTCGATGAGGATGGCTCCGAACTTACTGAGGTCACCTCAGGCTCTATTAACTAATTAAGGATACTCCTTCATAATCTCTTGATCACGAGGACCGCCTCGACCCAATGAGGTCACCTCGACCTTATGAGGTTGCACTGGGGTAATGCAGCGAACCTCCGCACGATCTTCATCAAACGTGAGGACACAACTACCACCCAGATTGCCCGCTGTCACGACTTGACTGGCCGACAGTATTAATCCCTCCATCGACCCAGAGACACAGTCTCGTCTACTTCCCTCTGTTGATGGGTTGTGTTCTCCATTAGTGACTTGTTTTTTTAGGTTCTACACTAAGTACTGTTGCCTATCCGGCACGCTAGTGCTATGACTTGAAGAAACGGTATGGGTGAGCCTGTATCGCGAACTCCAAACTCGTAACAATGTGTTTTCAACCGGTGAGTGTTTTATGTAGCCCTGATTGCCGCCTACATCCCAATCGTCGAAGCTCTAGCCCGGCCACTGGAGTTACTGTTTTCTACTTTATATTATTGCAATGGAGATAATTGGTGGGGCCCAAACTAGGCAGTAAAATACAAATAAAACCATATTCAACGGATAAGTTGCTTATCAAATAGTGACGTGGATATGACAAATTAATCAAGAAATGGACAGTGATTGGGGAGCTTCCTCACTTGTTATAAATAAAGTTGCTGAATCTTCCTAATTGTTATCTCACCACACTCTAATACCATCCATAAGTTATTGAATCATGAGCAGTCTTCTTCTGAAAGGCAAGGCGGAGGCACAGTTTGCCATCAGACTTGCTGCAAAAGAATTCCACAGCATCTTCAGTGCCAGACCTCACCATGTCTCCAACATGGCCCCTAACAAGATCAAGAACTGCGCTATGCATCAAGGCGAATGGGGCAAAAAGGGCACCATCCTTGTCTGGGATTACGTCCATGGTACGTACTTAATTAGTCTACATCTCTTAATCAATAATGAGATTAACTAATTAATGAGCTGTATCATACGATATGGTCCAGACGGGGTTGCGAAGGTGGCCAAGGAAGTAATCGAGGAGATAGACGAGGCGAATCTGTCGACGACATTCAAGGTGATTGAAGGGGATATAACAAAGGATTACAAGGAGTTTAAGATAACTGTGAAGGCGACTCCTCAATCAGCGGAGACAAGTCTGATCCAGTGGACGCTGGAGTATGAGAAGCTCCGTGAGGACTTTCCTGACACCGATGCCATCTCCCTTCTGAACTTTGTCGTCCACATGAGCAAAGACATTGATGATCACCACACCAACCGAAACAACTAGTCGCCGAACGTCGTTCCTCCAGTTATTATATATGTGTGTGTCAGCGGGTGGTTACTAGTTACGCTAGTAGCTACTTCAACTTGGGTGGTTCCATCCATCCTTGTCGGATCATCATCAGCTAGCGTGATACGTACAATAAATGATGATGTGATGTATCTTTTAATTAGTTTTTGTACACTATATGATGATTGTCCCGAGTCGTCACCCTATTGTACTATTTTCATGTATTCATGGTTATTTGTAATATACTAGTAAGTTGCGTCGCTCTTTATATCATAATATAATCAGTAGATGACGGACTTTTCAAATTATCTAAATTCAGCTTTTAATTAGTGACCATGCATGATATTATGGCATTAAGATAACGCTACATGCTTGTACTTCAGTCTCTTTTCAAAACCACATTGGTATAAGCACATTATGATCGATTCAATTTTGAACTATAAAAAATATACGATATAATATTGATATGATTGCCGTTTAATTATGGTTCAACTATAATGTCTTACAACTTAAAAATAATTGATTCTCATGGTGAGATTTACTGGTTCGACGTGGAATAGAACTTATTTGACCTTACCTTCATAATCTCTAAACAACTAAAAATAACCATCACCATGCTAGCTAGCATAAGAGACCAAAACCAAAACCTTAAAACAAACAGAATAAATATTTTCTCCCAAGAGAGTAGATGGAGGAGACGGCCGCACCGCTGCGACGACGGTTGCTGTGAAGTAATCGGGAACGTGATTTTCTCCCATGTTAGTATGCCTTTCGATACAAGAGGTGGGTTTCGCGCCATCGCCGCCTCGTCGTTGCCGGCTCCGATGATGCTGTTCAGCGGCTTCATTCGTGAAATTCGCCCTCTCCAACGACGAGGGGAAGCAAATCGGGAATCCGAAACATTTCCCGAGGCCTTCGTGCTGTAGATTTTTCCGAGGCCTTTGTGCCTTGTTATCAGAGCTTCATCTCTGCAGTCATGATTGTTGTATCACGTTAAAATTGCCCTAATTACTCTGATTCTATATGCTTTGATTCTCGTACTCAATTTTGTTGTCTCTGGTATATGTTGTTGTGAATCCTATTTATGTTTCTGAACAATGATACCCTAACATTCATGATGTGATATTCTTCCAAGGAAGGTTTTAATTTTTACCAGATTGATCCAGGTATCAATGTGAAGATTAGATTGTTTTAGTCAGACACTTCGATTTCATTGATATGATTTACTGATTTTGTCTAAACTTCTGGTTCGAAAGATCCTCACGAGTCAGTATTATTTGATAGGTTCCATGGCCGGTGGCTTCTCGAAGTTGGGATTCCGGCACCGGAAACAATTAAAGCTTCCCTGAAATTTAAAAATGTGTCTTAATGCTTTCCGTTATTTCTTGTAACCCCAAAAATCATTTAAATGGACCGCCTACAATAAATAATTTATTTATTTATTAATTAAGAAAGTTCCGGTTATAGATTTTTTCATTCTCCTCTATTACTTTGAGTCTTGCAATTAAATGTCTTTTAAGGACCATCACGCTTTATGAATCAGTCATTTCTTTAGTTAGAATGGACAAAACGTAAATGACGGTTTGTCAAATCAAAAGCCCTTTTAATCTAATCATAACGATTATAAACGAATCGATGGATTAGCAAAACTGACCAATGTGCCTGGTACCATGAAGTCTACCTTTTATACCTCGTATTTTGGAGATTCTCTCTCAATATCTTGATCCATGGATCTTGTACACTTCACTTTCAACATCGAACAATTAAAATTCTTCTCTTCCATCCGTACCAAATATTTATTGTTCTAACTGGTTTTGATTCCCCTTGATAGATCAATGGCCAACACTTGAAAAGATTTTGAAATCCTTGTATTAGATTTTGTAAATCCTCCTTTTCTCATATATTTTTCCCCAATCCTTGGAAGTTATATCGATGAATGATTCCAATCTAATGCTTGATTTCCCTACGGAATATATTGTTCGAAATCTGCTAACTCGTCCATCCCCAATATTTTAGTTCACTCGGGCATTAAAATTTCCAATCACCTTTTTCTCCGGCGATCTTTCGACAAGAAGTTGTCATCCGTTACTTCTCTTGATAATCCTTCATAAATGGTATTTACATCCACTTTAAATATTTACATTTATTTTAATTTATAAGGTTTTTACCAACTCTTCTTTCCCATGATCCCAGAATGTTGGCCGCCTTTCAAACCTAAATTTTTGGACTTGATTCCATTTTCACCCTCTAATTAATTCCAAATTAATATAAATTTATAAAATCCAATTATAATCAATATTCTCACATATTTCCATTAAGTAAGACATCCATTAACCTCGTTCCAACTCTTATTTTTATTATCTATTCCATTAGATTATCACAAATTATATATTATACGAAATATTTTCCTCCCCCGTCTACCCTCATTTTGTACTTCCTTTCCCCACTTCCTAATTCCTGTATAACATTAATTATTATCACCAAAATCTCTTAAATATTGCCGCCTCAATTAACCAAAATTCTTATTAATTTCAGGATTGATGTAAATCTTTCACTCATAAATATAATATGTTTGATCCCCAACTTTTCTCCCAAATTATCATAATCCTGAATTTTCAAAATTATTACCTTTGTTGAACAAAAGGAATTTCTATTTAAACCATTGTTATATAGAAATCCCATCAACAATACTATTCTCCCTTAATACTTATATCAAAACTACTACTCACACATGACATATCTTTTATTCTGCCGTGGCTGATGAAGTTTTTTTCAACTTTTCTGAAACATCTGACAACAAAAATAATGACAACCCTATTATTTTTTATCAGGAAGATATCAGAAAAATTGATGAGAGGATCCATAGAAGCCTTATTATATCTTTTGGGTCACTCCTCGTCCCTGATTAGCTGTCCAAAGTCGTTTAAATACCTATGGAATTGTCTCGATAATTTACGAGTTTACGATGCTGCTTATGGTTTATTTCAAATTTTATATTCATCTATAGAGAAAAAATAGAAGATTTTTAACCAGCAGTCATTGGGTTTTTTTTGGAAATCGAGATAATGAAAGTCTTTTTCTTAATTTTTAGGCTCTTATTTCTTTTAATTTGATATTGGGTAAACTATTATATTTTCGGTTTTTTTTGGCCCCTCCCCAAACTCCCTTCCTCCCTCCCTCTAGTTTAGGTTAGTTAAATTGAATTTGTTAGGTTAGGCAGTTATTTTGATATCTCTTATTTTTTTTTTGTAAATTATCTTGATAAAAAAAATTATAACAATCATAACTGATATTTATATTTTTTTTGCTTTAATTTACTCAGTAATGTTCTTGATTTTAGCTTCACAGCTTGAATATCATTTTTTTAAACATTATATAAAAAAAATCAATTCACCATATCATAACTCCTCCCAAAGATTCAAAATTGATGAACATAATTTATTTTAATTTCTCAATCAACTGTTTTTTATGCTCCGTAGCTAAGATTTTTAATACTTCAATTTTCTGTCATATTTTTTATTGGTGATTATCCTTAATTGTTATTTTATTTTTCAATCTCCTCTTATCCGATCTTTTCTTTTTTATTTTTCTTTCACATTTATTTATTTTATTAAATTGATACACTATCTTGATTCTTTGTTTATAGAAAATTTAATAAAAATAACCATCGACCATATATGTCCATCTACCTGTCTCTTCATTCATTTAATAACAGGAATGTTGTTTTTTTTGCCATTAAAGCTAATGATTCGACTATTTTAACCCTTCCACTTTAATTTATCAGTTAAGACGACGACGTTTGACTACAAAACGCTTAATGTATCTTCTTTTATTTAACTCATATTAATAAGCAAATTCTTCCGTTATCATGTCGCTAAAACGTGTCACATCGTCGCGCGCGTATGATGATTGAGATAAAACAAAAATATTATTTCAATTTGAACCTGCATGATAATTATTTTAAATAGTTAGTGATTTGAAACAGAACTAATTTGAAATGTGTTTGATATTTTATAGATAGCTTGTTTTATTTTGAAATTTTTTTATAGAATTAATTTCAAAACCATTCAATGGTAAAGGCAATCCAATAGATAATGTGCTTGTGTTCGATTTATGGATATGAAATCTATCTTAACCAAGTCCAAAATCATCTACTCTCTCTGGCCAAATATAATATCGAATACTTTTCAATTATTCATACTTTGCTTGATAAGAACCTTTTCCGAAACCAAAATCCTACCGACACATCTCTCTGTCGTTGACGACAAAAAATAGATAAAAGTATCATAATCAAACCATTTAGTTCTATTAAAATACAATGTTCTGATTATGTTCCCAGATTAGGTGAGAGGTGATGTAATATCAGGTATGCATGGTTATTCAAATATTGTTTCTTTTTATAAATACTTATTGATATATTGCTAACGACGTACGAAATAATGTAATGCCTTTGTCAAACAGTACTTGGTTACATCCATGTGTATACAGTAATAAAAGAAATGGTGACTTAATTACATACAAAATATATATATGCATATTAGACTAAAGGATTGATTCCATCTCCAATTATCTAACTAACCCGATAATAGCACCGCACCTCACCGGTCTCTGGAACTCGCTCAACTCAACAGTCAAACTCCTCGAATAAAATAATTAATTCAACACCAAACCTTATATTCCAATCTTCGAGTAGGATTTTTATCGAACCGAAAATTCTAACCAGTAGCCTACAACTGATTTATCCAATTTAATCTACCACGTACTAATGAGTTGGACATTTCTAATAATTCACATTTTGGCTAACATTAATGTATAAACAGGATCATAGAATAATAATAGTATACACATTAATATTAGAAGTTTCTTGTAACGATTTCTATTGGACTTTCTAAGGGGTACTCTAGGGATTGTTAAATTAAATTTATATTGCTAGGATCGGGATGTAACACTACTATAACAATAGTTAGTTATTTTATCTGAACTGCTAAACATCGCCCTAACTTTCTAATGAAATCGCCCTAAGTTTATAATTTTATACATTAAATTCCATAAATGTCCCTGACATTGACTATTAAATAATCAGATGACCAATGAAGTCCATTCGTACACCATCACTTCTTACTTTCATCCCCGTGTTGCCGGAGATTCGCCGGACCACCGCTGCTGATAGAATTTCGCGGATCCGTCGTCCCCGCCGTACGGTGAAGGTCTGTGTGAAAAAAAAATAAGAAAAAGTGACCCAGCCGCCCAAACCAGACGGCCGGTTATTAAACCATTTATTTATTTTTCACATTTGGATTGTTGTGGATCAAATTTTATATTTTTTGTACTTAGTAATAGGTAGATTCTAATAATCATTTAAATTAAATTGAAGAAAACATTTAATAAAATTAAAAAACCAGAAATGGAAACTTTGAATAGATCAAATACAAGTTAATACACTCAGAGAAAATCATCATCACTCAATGAAAAAATTACGTTTTTTTTCTCCCCAAACTCCCTCTCCAATCCCCAACTCCTTCATGCTTCCTCCCACCATATTTCCAACGTATGGATAGCTGATACACTATCAAGGATCTCTTAAGTGATATTAGAGCGATAGTTTAAATTGGTCATCGGTATAAATTTCTAGTTGCTTGGATTATTTATTTATTTTCTCCATTGTGTATAGCTAGCTAGAGTTGACGTATTTCTGCATTGTTTGGCCGAATTGGTGCATTTGACATTAATTTCTCATCCCATACCCATACAGTCATTTCAACAAAATAATAATAATAATAATTGAGATGTATGATCCAGAACAGCCAGCTAGCTGCTTGCTCACACAGATTATTATAAATGACCCCCTCAGCTTCTTCTCATTGATCAAATCAAACCCAACAGTGAAGTTTCATAAAAGGGAAAAAAATGAGTTGCTGTAGTCTGATACATGGGAAGCTGGAGGCATATGTGGGAGTTAGAGTAGCTGCTGATATTTTCCATGACATCTTCAGTGGAAGACCTCACCATATCTCCAACATGGCTCCCCAGAAGATCAAGGCCTGTGATGTCCATGAAGGCGAATGGGGCAAACCAGGCACTGTCATCTGCTGGGATTACTTCCATGGTATTATATAAGTTCAGATCAATTTGTTCTTCGTTATTCGAGAGATTCTTGATGATCGGTAATCGATATATGTTATATCTGTTAATTATTATCATTTAAACGTCAATATGAACTCTCTCTCAATTACTCGAGTCATTAAAGCGTAATGATTTTTGACATAATATCAGACCTTACATGACCTATGTATAGGTCTCTATTAAGGTTTTCGGTAGCCTTTAATTCTTGCACATGACTTATTCATGTTGCGAAAACAATCATCATATTCATCGGAAAAAAAAACATCAGCTTCATCTTCTGAGAGTTCCGTTGAGAAGACTTATTAATGAATAATATAAAAACTTATTAAAATTTGCGAGAGGCAATGGTTCTTAATAATTTAAGCCTGATGTAACTAACAGATATCTGTATTTTATTTCTTTGGGGGGATAACCATTGAAGACGGGGAAGCAAAGATGGCGAAAGAGGTGATCGAGGAGATCGACGATGTGAATCTGTCGACGACCTTCAAGGTGATAGAAGGAGATCTGATGAAGGACTACAAGAACTTTAAGCTGGTGGTTAAGGCCACTCCCCAAAAGAAGACCGAGGGAGAAGACTGGTGTCTGGTTCACTGGATCCTGGACTACGAGAAGCTGAAAGAGGAAACCCCAGAGCCTTTCTCTCTGCTTGAATTTGTGGTTCACACCAGTAAAGACATTGATGACCATCACACCAAGAAGAAATGATGATCATCATATGGATCAGTGTCGGTGCAAGCATCATGATATGATAATATTATTAATTAAGCAATCAAATAATGATGTGTGGAGATGCTGTGATTAATTAAGTATGTGTTGCTGGTTTCTGTGTGATATGTTTCAATTTATGGGGTTTACTGACTACGTACAGTAAACTTCCAAAGTAGTGGTGAGCCATGAAAATCCGGTTTCGGTTTTCTCGACCAAACTATAACTAAATAATCGATTTCAATCAAATTGTCACGTCTAGGTGAGCCGGTCAAAAGTTTGGTCTACTTTTGTTAATATGTGATGTGATGTCAACACCCACGGCTTGCATGTTTAATAAAATTATGATTTAAAGTGTGCTATGCCTGGATTTTCTGCTTTTCTTTCTTGAGTTATTGTTATTTAAATATTCCCACGTGGCTCCTATAAAGATTTCCATTTCAAGACCATCTCAACCATTAAAATAAAACAAGCTAATCTAGTGGTCAGAAAAAATGCAAGGGCAAATCTGTCAAGAGCAATCTTTAGGTATTCTTTATAATACCTCCTCCAAACTATTTGCTGTAAACCCTCGGAACTCGAATTCTAAGCTGATCGTTACAGCTAAGTGCTTCAATTTCGACCCTACCCACTGTAAATTTCAGTGTTGATGAGGCGGAGCGATTCCAGTCAATCAAAATGGGGCAGGTCTTTGTTTTGATAAATAGAGCATAATTTGATAAAGGGGGTGTTGCTGTAAATTTTACTATTGTTTCATGTTTGCCTGAGCGGAATGTCTTTATTTTTTTAAACAAAGCATTTTGATAAACAGTGTTAACGGGGGTGTTAATTTTGATATACATGCAAATGCCCAATTGGCGAATAAATCAGAATAAAAAAGGAAATAGTTGGTTTGTATAATTATTATCTCATTATTTTAACCGGTTATTGAAGTATAATAACTAGTTATAAAGACTTTTCGTAATAACTTGTTATCGATTTGTGTAACGGATTAGAGAAGAGTATAACCTATTACTTGTGTAAGTTGTAATTGGTTACAAATGATTACAATCGGTTACTAAGTCATGCAAGTTACAGACAATTATAACATGTTATTTCTGCAACCTGTTATAAAAGCTCGTCAGAAAAGTCATCAAAGCCTTGTCGGAAAGCTGTCAGGCAGGAAATCCTCAAAATGGTGGATCCAGGATCATGCACTGAGCCGGATTTGAATCGAATTTTGGGTATTTATTGTTGAGTAGCCACTTTCGAAAATAAAAACATATGTTGTACTATTTTCAGTTTAGGCAAGTTGTCCTTCAAAATTAAATGTGCCACTGGCTATTATTTTTCTAACTAAATAATAGTAAATGCGAGTACTTAGTCAAAATTATGATTAATATGTATCAAGTACTAAGCCGAAACAACATAACACTAAGTCAGATCTAAAATTATATGAGCAAAATTCATAATAATCATAAATATATACCTGAATTTATGACTCAGATCCGAAATTGTAGCGAATCCACCCCTGGATCCCCCAACCGCGGGACTAGGGAGGTGACACAAGGTTTTTAAAAGTAAAAAGTGAAAACCAAAAAGACTAAAATGTCCTCGCATTCATTTGGAGCACTCTAAAACTTATTGATCCAAAGACTCACAACAATATTTAAAATTTCTGATCAAATCAAATTATTGAAATAAATGCGAAGCCTCCCTCTTGTTTCCGACATAAAAAAAATGAATCCTTATTATTTTGAATTAATTAAAGTAAAAGGCCAGCCTACCAATAATTATTGAAAATGCATGAAGAGGATCCCACAATATATGAATTATTATCTTTTGTGACAATATATAAAATGTTATCTTCTTTTTATCTTGATGAATGAATTGTTATCTTTTGCTAGAAAGAAAATCATCGTATATGCGATTTCCTCTTTAAAAACGACAAATATCAATTAAGAAAAAAGCCGCCCAGACCTTTAGCCCTCAATTAACAAGAGTTTGACGGCGAGTGGACGGATGTACTAGTTTGTTAGGACTTCAAAACAAATGTGCCTATTTTGTTTTTTAAAAAAGGTTATCGGTCAAAAACCCTAGCAGGCTATCCTTAAACCATAAACATAAACATATAAAACGTTAAATTTTCGCTGTTAGATAGCAGGAAGATAGAGGAGGCGAGGAAGCAGCGGCGGCGGTAGGCAAAAATGTCGAAACGAGGTGCGACGAGGACCGTAGAACTCCTTCCTACCTCTCTTCACTGGATTTCCTCGATCTATAATTTTCCCTCGTCTGATTTTCAAATTTGTCTGGTTATTTTCTGCTCTGTTTAGGGAGAGGAGGAAGTGCGGGGAACAAGTTCAGGATGTCCCTTGGACTTCCGGTGGCCGCGACGGTCAACTGTGCCGACAACACCGGGGCGAAGAACCTGTACATCATCTCCGTGAAAGGAATCAAAGGTAGACTCAACAGGCTGCCCTCAGCTTGCGTCGGGGACATGGTGATGGCAACGGTGAAGAAGGGGAAGCCCGATCTCAGGAAGAAGGTGATGCCTGCTGTCATTGTCAGGCAGCGCAAGCCTTGGCGCCGAAAGGATGGTGTCTTCATGTACTTCGAAGGTTTGTATTTCTACTACTATGCTCTTTCGTATGTCCGATTCGATATCTGCAGTCTGAGACTAGTTTTAGGGCTTAGTTTAGTCTTAGATTGATTAGAAATTTCCAGTTTGTAAACTCCATGTTTCGAATTGGCTATAGCAGCATGAGCCGAATGATCTTTCCCATAGTAAAGAAATGATGATTCTTAGATCTTATAGGTTATGTATGGCTTGAATTATGCTATAATAAGATCAACTGTTAAGGTCTAAGTCGATCTTCTCATCATGGTATTGTATTTCTATGTTCATTTCTCTCATTTTTGCCATGATAATGGCTATCCTGATATCTGTCTTGTCTGCGCTCTCTTGCAGATAATGCTGGTGTGATTGTGAACCCCAAAGGAGAAATGAAGGGTAAGGCAGCTTCTACTTCCTACTTAATCTGCTTTTCTTTGCTCCCATGTCTTGTTCTTGCCCAGCTTTAGTTAGTGAATACTCAGGTTATATGAATTGTATGACTAGGGGACATTTTCCTGCTTGTAGGTATATTAAGTCATCAGAGACCCTATCCTCTCCAATCTAATTATGCTATTGTGTTGATAATCTTGTTTCACACTTAAACGCTTTAAGATTACCATATGAATTTGTTGTACTAAACACATGTAGGTGTTTGATATTTTCATTCTATTTGATGCTAGTAAGATAATCTTGGTTGCCAACATTTTGAGCCTTGTTCATTGGGTCATTTCTCTTGTAGCAGCTACTGAATTATACCTTGTTCATTTTGATGATCTACAGGATCTGCTATCACTGGCCCTATCGGAAAGGAGTGTGCTGATTTGTGGCCTAGGATTGCTAGTGCAGCAAACGCCATTGTCTAAGCTTTATAATCTGGACTAGATCCATGTTTAATCTACAGACATTTAGAAGGAAGTTAGTTTTGGTCGGGAACAGTGAAAACCAGATTTGATGTTTTGTCTTCTGCCCTATCAGTTTATTGAATTTTATCCTGGGTTTTGAGGGCTTGAATTTTATCCTTTGTTATTGCAAACGTGATTCGGTACTTTTACTTTGGGACTGCGAGAACTAAATACCGAAACAATACCGGCCTTCACACATCCATTTCTGTCTTGTCCACTGGGCATTGTAGTCCTCTGTTCTCAGTCGTCGATCTCATCTCCGTATTCTTCTGGATTGTCTACACCGTTGCTGACATTGTTTTGTTCGTTTCTGTAGTCAAATGCGTTGCTTGGTCCTCCTCTTGGATCGCTGCCTTTTGTCTGGTTTGAGTCTGCATCTGCAAGCTTGTGTTTTTTATTTGTAGGGGGATCGGAAGTAGATTTGACATTTTTCAAATATGATTTGGTTATTCAACATGTTTGTACAACTGATTGAAGTTGATAGGGAGTAGATCTCAGCTTTAGGATTTCAATTATGTCAGCTCTTGTGTAAGTATCTCTTGACATATCAAGTATCAACAACATATCCTATAAATGTTCAAGTACACGTTTTCGTTTCTGTCTCGATTTATAGAGTTTATGATGGACCAACGCATTTATGAAGTTCAATCCTTAATACTCTCAGTACATAAATCATTGTATCCTATTACGCATTGATCTGCAGTTTCTAGTCTTGTATTTTACATGTCTGGGTTCAACAACGTAGTTACATTCTGCTGCTTCTGGAGAAAATCTCTAAACCAAAGGGCAGAACGTTTCGGGTATCTTTTCAGATCATTCCCGAAGTCTATGAACGTGATACCGAACCGGACAATGCAGCCAAGTTCCCATTCGAAATTTTCGAGAAGTGACCAGAAGGTGTACCCATTCACATTATCTCCATCCCTGCAACAATACCACAATGCAATCCCTTATTTGTTTGAAGTTCATTTCTGCAGACCCTGATTCAAAAAGGGGGATGAAAAGAGAGGGCAATCACTCACTTCACAGATTGAAGGAAGTGGAATTTGATCCTCAACTTGTCATCCAGATCATCATTTATAGGCAGTGAGTTGTTACTTAAATCAGCCACCCCTAAGATATCGAGATCCAATCAATCACTATCATCAACCCAACAGTTTGAGTTCTGATTATCGGTTCTTCATTACCGTTTTCGGTCAGGAATATTGGAATATTGTACTCGTTCTTGACGTAGACCAAGATTTCGAGCAGCCCTTCTGGATAGATATAGAGCCAGTCACAAGCAGTCTGTTGTAGAGAAACACTATGCAAACATGCCTATGGTGTTTATGTTATGAGCAATAGATAGAATGACGTACCGGCTCGCCTATGGGGATGTCATTCTTGTACTCTGCAAACACAAATTCATAGTGTCATACATGATATTACACTTCAGTTATTTTTATCACGGACAAGATTCATAGCTCATTTGTGAGATTGAGGAGGATGAAGGATCCTCGGAGTGAAGAAAAATACTTCATTTCATTGGCCCAAGGCACCAAGGGCACGATAGGTAGATCATTGAAAACTTTTATCTGGTTCACTACAACTTATGACGCACATCAACTTCACGGCCTATGTATAGGAATGGACATTCAACTCTTTTACCAAACATCTATATGATCATATATATGCCTTAACCTGGTATCTAGGATTTAGGGTTTCACCAAATACCACTAAATCGCAGTTTGCAGTCATACTAACTACTGCAAGTTATGTTTCACCAAATACCACTAAATTATATTGTTGTTTCCTTGTTACAACTCCGTTCATTTTTTTGACGGAATGTTAACGTTGCTCAACACAATCATTATTTCAGGGTTGGGTCAGTGCCAATTCATCATTGTAAAATCCTAGTTTGACATACTGCTTAAATTCTTTTGGTATCATTATACTTGAAAGTAAAAGACGATAATTATTCATTAAATATATTTCGATCCTTTTACAAAATAAAAAATTCTGAAAATGTTATTTGAGCAATGAGTTTGGATAAAAATGATTAGTTGGCCACTTACCCATCCCCTTGGGAGAAGGGAACATTCCATTCAAAAACTTTACAAAATACTTCTCAAAATGGTAATTAAAGAAATGAAAATATAATTTGATGGTATTTGATGAAATGAAAATATAATTTGATGGTATTTGATGAACATAACATACCCGATGTGTCGGCTAACTAATCTATCAAAGTATAGCTACTAAATGAACTCTCCTTGCACCATCACATTAGCATCCATTGATCCATCAATGTGGAAGTGATGTAAAGAAAATGTACCATTACAAACCAAGCTATATCAAATAATTCGAGAAAGGTACATTCTTAAAACACTAAAGATGTCTGCATTGGCCAACAAGTAATATCATGTTTCAGAAACTAATTTCAGTCAAAAGCTCGACCTCAAAATTTGCAAATTGTCCTGCATATTATGATTTTAAGACATTCTTTGAGCAGCTTCCTTGGCCAAGAGTCTCTCCTTGGCTTTGGTCTTGGCCTGAGATTTGGAACCCATGATCCCACCACCCCACCTCTTCCTGTGCTCATCAAACTTGTCGTTGAAGTTGGCCTGCCAAACATTTGCAATGCGCCATGTTAGATCATAACTTCAACACTGAATCTTCTAACAGAAAAAAATAAGAGAAAGCTAACATTACCTTAACTGCCTCCAAGATCTTGCTGAACTCCATCTTGTCCTCGTTTTTCACCGATGTAAGGCACAACGCAGCAGCTGTCTTCTTGTGGACTATCTGTAATTCATAGTTATTAGAAACGGCTCAATAAACTAGTTGGTTATTTTCAACATAAATGGGAACCTAGAACTTACCGCTCCAAGCCTGGACTTGCCCTTCACAATAGCATATGGGACTTCCATCTTGCGGCACAATGCAGGCAACCATACAACTAGCTCAATAGGATCAACATCATGAGCGATAATCACCAGCTGAGCCTTGTTCTGCATAAGGTAATCAGTACATCATGAGGATTCCCAGCATAACAAGAAATTCAAGGGAGTTACTTCTCAAAAAAGGCAGCAAACATGACACATGACAGTATTACCTGCTCAATAAGGTATGTCACATGGTTAAGACCATACTTAACAACGATGGGCTTCTTTGACTCTACGGTCTTTCCCTCAGCCTCAGCTTTTGCTTTGCTAATAAGCCTTTCCTTCTTAGCAGCTTTGTCCTCAGGACGATATTTCAACAAAAGCTTGAACATTTGGGTGGCTGTAACAGTCAGACATGAAATTCAAAGTTAATTATGTATAATCATGCATCTCAGAACATGAAAACAACAAGGTTGCATGACGAAAACCACACCGAGATTCTTGTCAAGTGCTTTTGTGAATTGGTTAACTGCAGGAGGAACCTTCAAACGCTGCTTCAATATCCTCCTTTGCCTCTGAATACGAACAACATGAGGCCACTTGACAAATCTGGTCAAGTCCCTTTTTGGCGGCAGCGCACCGCCGATTCCAAATTGCTTTGGCCTTTTCTCAAACAATGGATTAGAAATTTTCTCCTGCCATGGTAAGTGAGATACTTAGTTCAACTTGAAGATTCGAAAAAATTTAGAGATTTCGCCCTCGAAGGTTCACAAACTAAAGCAAGTAACTGGGAGATATTACTTACAGGTTTCTTCTTCGTCAAGGCTGGGGCTTTAACACCTCTTTTTGGGGCCTACAACAACGGAGAATATCCATGTCAATGATAACACTCAGTAAATAAACAGGAAACACTGCGAATCAAATAAAAATCATGTTTGTACAATACATTAGCAAGTTTTTCACCATAGGAAGAACCCTCATTCAATTGCGAAACCATTTTTGCAATAAAAAAAACAGAAAATATTATTCGCCCACCTAAATGTCTAGTTCAGATAGACTTAAGCACGGGAGGAAAACCAGAAGGACAAAACATTATCAAACGTAGTTGTCGAATCGCTAAACTCTTACAGATAAAACGAGATCGTCGAATCATAGTAGAAAGGAAGAGCTGGGGACTAGAGATCAAATACACAATAGTTGGATAGGATAAAGTGAGATTACGTACCATGTCTACGTTGACGCACAGCTGCAGAGGATTGAAGGAGGTGGGGAAGAGGAGGGCGGCAGGGGACTGAGGATTTGAAGAGCAAAACTCTAATAAACATGAGGAACGAAGAAAGGAGAAGAATCTAAACCCTAAAATTCAACTACAGTCCACCCAAAGGCCTTCACTGACAACTTGGACCCGTCTTGTGCTCATGATGGGCCTATTTTGGGCCTCCTTTCATAGCTCTTGGGCTTGAGGCTTAATTTCACTTTATTTTCTTCCCGGCAAAACGTTAAAAAAAACAGAGTTTACAATGCAGTCTCTAGTTTAGTTTGGACGCCAAAATTGAATATCATTTTAGCTTGGTTTTCGCTCGATAAGATTCTGGTGTTCAACGATAAGATTATGACTGTTGATAACCTGGCACGACATATCTATACTTGGCGGCGCTAGTTGGAGACACTGAGGAGAGGGACAGGTTCATTACAATTATCGTCCTTTTCTTACGATCGGAGGTGAGTATCTTATAGAAACCAGCACCTTTGGAGTGTGTCACCCTCAATTCTAATGATTCCATCATTCCTGAGATCAAATATGCAGCAGGAGGCCTCATGTATGATTGTCACGGCCTCACGGGCATTGTTTGGCCGCGTTTATTGAGAACCTTGATGTTTGCTTATCACCGGTGCCAAGTTGAGGGGTTAAATGTCAGGTTTGCAGTTCTTGGGAAATGGGCTATTGTAAAGTTAAACTTCTCCTAGACTCTAGTTCAATGGTGGATTCATGATCGAAACCTGCATTGAGCAGGATTTGAATCGAAATTTGTGTACTGAGTAATCATTTTACGAATATATTTTTTAAAACGTAATTTGATTTGTAGTTTTTAGTTAAAACAAATTGTCCTTACAGAATAAATGTGTCATAGGTGATTTTTTTTATAACCAATTAATAGTAAATGAGAAAACTGGGCATAAATTATGATTAATATGCGATCGATGTGTATCGATCACTGAGTCAAAATTATCATTAATATATATCCAATAGACTAGTACTCAGACGAAATAATATTGTCCTGCTCCGAATCTAAAATGATCCTGAGTCAGACTCAAAATAATCGTAAATATATATCGGGTTTTATGGTTCATGACCAAAATGGCCCAGAGCCATAACACTCTTTGGCACCCTACCAGATCTGCCCTTGTTGTAGATGTGATGTTATGCTTCAGACAACTAGTTGTGCCGACCACACATATGCCACGACTATCCATCGCACCCACAAACCGCTTAGGCGAGATTGAGAAGTACATATTTGCCACATGTATCATTAGAGTAATCATATTGTAGACTTCTTACCTAGTAGATGTCCATAAATTTTCACTATATTAATCTCCTCGATCCATTCTTCTCTTATTGGTTATTGTATCACCTTCCATTTCTAAAACTCATATAATCATGAATAAAGAATATAGTGCATTTTCACGCAGATTTCACGAAAAAAACATGACATGTAATTGGGTTATCCAAAACTAGATCAGTTCAAACTTGAACATAATTATTTAACTCAACACATATCAAACTCTAATTTATTGGATGCTAGAATTGAACAATTTGTTCTCATAATATAACCCATTGGCATAAAAAGTCTTACCCCAAAGCAGAGAAGGAAACAAGTTTATTTATGACCACTACTTAATTTGAGCCCTATTACAAAACTCATCGATTCATCATTCCATTTTCTCCTTATACCAATAGACCATCCATCTCACTTCACTATGGAACTCAGAGAGGAACTCCAATACCTCAGATACCAAATACTTAAACCTAATATTGTACAATTGGATTTCTTTCTCTGGCTCGACGGTCTCTTTCCTCTGCCTAACTATGACAATCTCTCCCCTTGCTGCCACTTGCAGCCTACCAAGGTTGAATGTCCAAAAACATGATGACAACAACTCCTTCTGTCTCTACTCAAAATTGCAGATCCAGATTGGCTTCTTATCCTTTGACTTGTGGTAAACTAATACAGCCAAACGAAGAATACAACAGTACTTTATTACTGTTCCCCTTTTTAACTGCTCACCCCAAAATTTCCTGCTACCTTTTCACCTTCTTTACCAACCACAACTACCCTGGATAGATCAAGGGCAAGAGAAGGCTGAGCTTCTTCCAGCATGTGAACTACCATCCTCATCGAAGGTCTCAATGTCGGTACGTTCGCTGTGCAACGAACTGCAATCTTCAGCACTTGTACAGCATCTTCCTTTAGTGAATCCGAGATGTTCGAGTCCACAATACTCGCTATTGTGCTCTCCTTGCTCATCAGTTTGTTGTAAACCCATTCAACTATATCCTTCTTCTCTCCGAATTCAGGCTCGTGAATCGGTCTTTTCCCTGTCACCAGCTCCATCAGAACTACTCCAAAGCTGTACACGTCGCTCTTCTCGTTTATTTTCGTCGTGTATCCATACTCCGGAGCCATGTAGCCATGAGTTCCAGCAATACCATGAGACCAATTGTCCACGGTAGACGACCCGTGGAGAATCTTGGCTAGTCCAAAATCGGCAATCCTTGGGTTCCATTCCTCGTCTAGTAAGATGTTGCTGGACTTGACATCACGATGGATGACCGGTCGATCGAAGCAATGATGCAAGTACTCCAGCCCTCTTGCCGAACCGAGAGCAATTGCATACCTTAGCTCCCAATCCATAACAACTTTCTCACTACTGGAATGTAGCTTATCCCACAAGCTTCCATTCGGGAGGTACTCATAAACTAAAAGGTTGCTGTCCTCACTTGTGATACTGCAGTACAACTTCACAACATTCACATGCCTCACCGTACTCAGGGTCGCCACCTCTGCTTCGAACTCCGGCGACCAAAGTTTCTTCTTATCCTTTGCCAGTATGGCTGAACTGCTCCGGCAACTCCCTCCTTGATTGTTATTAGTCATCCAGATATGCTTTACAGCCAACTCCTTACTGCCATTTCCAATCGTAGCCTTATACACATTTCCTGATCCTCCTTTCCCGATCAAGTTCTCTGATTTGATCGCGGTGATGATGTCGCTTTCCCGGAAACTCAACACCCTAAAGGATTTCATGTTCCAGGAAGAATTGTGCTTCAGTACACAACCAAGGCTCTTCTCTTCTTGGGATCTCAAGTTCATGGACAAGAAGAAGAGGCAAATGGAAAGGACCAAAACCAGCATTATAGCTGTAAAGCACCACAAAAACACTCGGAGATGGCCGGATTTGGCAGATGTTGATGATGAACAACGATGGAAATCAGCCAGAGTTTCACTGCATAAGCCTGGATTCCCGGTGAAGCCTTGTCGGAATGCCTCTAGGGAAAGAGACGATGGTATGCGACCCATCAGTTGGTTGTTGGACAAGTCGAGATTGCTAAGCCTTATTGACGACAAGCAAATCGGAATCTCACCAGAAAGCTTGTTGCTCGACAAGTTTAACGAGTTCAGATTCTTTAAGCTTCCCAAAGCTTCAGGAATGTCTCCAGATAATAAATTCCCAGAAAAGTTAATATCAGATAGAGAGACACAAGCACCCAATGAGGAAGGTATGGTGCCAGAGAATGTGTTACCGTCTAAATAGAAACTGCTCAATTTCTTCAATTCACCAATTCTTTCTGGTATCCAACCTGTGAATCGATTGAAGCTCATCCAAACCGAAACCAACGAAGAAGCTTCCGAAATCGCAGCAGGCAAGTTCCCGGAAAACCGATTGTTAGCCAAATTGAACAATCCTAATGACTTGGCAAGACGAATGTCATCAGTAACGGAACCTTCAAATTGGTTCGTACTGAGATCAATCACTGAAATGTTAGGCAAACCCCAAATTCCAGGGGGAATACTTCCAGTAAGTGAGTTGTTATTTACCCTTAGTCTCACCAGAGACTTGCAATCAGCATAGCTGGCTGGAATTTCGCCGGTGAGCTTGTTCTGCAACACCAAAAGATCAGTCATTTGCCCCATTTTGCACATGTCAGGTGGGATCTGACCCGTTAAGAAATTCTCCGACACGTCAATGTAATAGAAATCAGCCCACGATCCTATCTTCTGCGGAATCGAACCCACCAGCTTGTTTCTATAAAGTGATATCTCAGTAAGACCCTTGAGCTCGCCGATCTCCTCAGGGATCTCACCTGAAAACTGGTTCTCAAAAAGCTGAAGAGATGCGAGCTTAGTCAATGGCTTCAACTCATGGAGCTCGCCTTCCAGCATATTCGTGGAAGCGTCGAAATTGACCAAGTTGGTCAGATTGCCAAACCCATCGGGTAATTTCCCAGATAGGGAATTGTTATAGAGCTCGAGCTGCCAGAGGTTTGTGAGCTTTCCGATCCCAGGTGGGATATCGCCGTACAACTGATTGTCAGAGAGTTCAAGATTCTCAAGCAGAGTAAGATTAGATATGGCGTCTGGAATTCTCCCCTTGATGCTGCAATTGGTGAGGTAAAGCCAGGTGAGTCTGTTCAGCTTGAGGATCTCATCGGGGAATCGAGGCAATTCGTCGAACAGGTTGTCTCCAAGGCTAAGAAACTCCAAATTGGAAAGATTCGCAAGAGAAGTCCACGGGAATTCGCCGGCTAGACCAGTTTTATTCAAATTCAAGAACTTCAACTTCCACAAACGGGAAAATTCAGGGACTTGTCCGTTGAAGGAATTCAGACCCAAGTCGAGAACCTCCAAGTTGGTGCAGCTGTTCAATCCTGGGGAGATGCTGCCGTGCAAGGAATTTCCGCCGAGGGAAATCGTGCGGAGGGAAGGGAGGCTGGAGCAGAGGTCGTCGAGAGGGAGGATCCCGGCCAGATTTTGGTTAGGGAGGTTGATTTCGGTGATGCTGCCGCCGTTGTCGCAGAGGACGCCGGTGAAATTGCAGACTGTACTGGAGGAGGCCCATGATTTGAAGAGGTCGGTGGTTCGGGAGTTTTGAAGGGCGGACTTGAAGCGGAGTAGGGGTTGGAGTTGAACGTCGTCATCAACGGCGGCGGAGAAATGAGCGATGATAAGAAGGAGAAAATTGAAGAGAAGCAGAGTAGAAGGAGGGGAGAAAGGTGACATAGCCGGAGAAGGAGGATGGTAGTATGGAAAGTTGATGTCTAGGAGGCGGTGTGGTGGGAGTTTGTGAGTTTGTAATAAGGAAATGGAAGTGTGGGGAAAGAGAGAAGTGGGAAGTCGGCCATTAACGCATAGCTGTATGGAAATTGGAGGGAGCAGAGAGCTTGTATTCTATTCTACGTCTACGGAAGGAAAATGACAGTACCTTTGATCATATGATTCATCCATTTCCCTCCGACCAATTTGGTTAATTTAATTCGCACGAGGTCGGCTTATTACTTGCAAATTGTTTTTGTTTTATTTCTTTTTCTTTTTCTAATTATAAAGGGTGTCCACTGTCCAGTCCACACACACAAAAGTAAATTCTAGATGAGTACGTTTGGTAATTAGATTTACCATTCGTCGTCCATGGTGGCACAATATGATTGGAGAATAATTCCCTGTGGTCCCGGCCAGGTTTGCGTAGATGGATACCCTTCTGTGTTTTGAGGATCACAGACCTCCCATGTTTAGGTTACAGCAAGAGGATTAGATCCTAACTCCTAAGTTTTGATGTCCACTATTTTAGAAAGTAATGGCCAATCCATAGGTAGGCTGCTTGACTTGAACTCCGGTGGGATAGAAAAGCCTTGAGTATATAGATAAATGGCCGAGATTCCGCGGTATCTTGGTATAAAATAATATGATACTTTCAACACTTAAAAATAGACTGTATATACTTATGATTATGTACCAAATTCTAAACATTGAAGCCCTACAGATTAATAAAATTACTTTTTACCTGGGGAATTGGAAAGCGAAGCATGCAACTCACTAACTCACTTACTGCAAAATGATGATTGGCAAATTATTGGTCTCCATTCCAGAATTCCACTACTACTGGATCTATCTGAATCTCTGAAAGTGTGGGAACACGAAATGCGGTTTAGTTGGACTGCTGAATGAAGAAGCAATTATTGCCGCCATTTTTGACTAGCAAATGTTTAAATATCCAACTTAAATGCTCAACCCTATGCACTTGGTATTGTTTTGTTCCACCGTCACCGTGATAAGCCGTCCGGGATCCGCCATAACCATCGACACTTTTTGTTCCACCGACCGACCTTACGTGCATGCATGTGCTAGCAGGTGGAAGCATTCGTCATATGTAACGACTAACGAAGCTGTATATGTTTCTTCCTATTTTGTTGTTTTTTTTTGTTAAGCATGCATGTGTTGTACCAAAATGATATCAACTTTTGCTATAAATGCATGTCGGTCCTCAGCTTTACTATCTGTTTTTTGTCTTTCTATTTGGCGATAATGCCTTACAAATTAAGTAACAACACCTGAACTAAGATTTAAACCGTTGAGAATATTAACCTGGATGTATCCATTGGAATGAAGAGCAAAACGGCATTAGTCAAGGCAATGGAGAAGAAGATGGAGAAGGGTGAAACAGAGTGTTTTGATTAATTTGAGATGTTTGTTATCTCGTTGTGCAACTTTATGACACGTGTTTTCCCTTTACTGTTTTACCGTTAACTCTATAGTAAACTCTGGATTGATATATACTACCAACGGTGAATAATGAGAAACTCAATGCTTGACCTCCCCCATATTTTTGCTCTCAAATCCAACTCTTGAAATCTCCCAAATCAATCATAATAGGATGTAACTGTTAGAATTTGTATGAAAATTTATCCTTTTTTCTTTTGTTGGACCTCTAATGGTTGTTGTCGTTAGATTCCATATTAATTGTAATATGGTTTTTACGATTGTGTTTAATACGGTATGTATATCTTATGTATAAATTTTTTTTGTTATAGATAGCTCTTAGAAAAGAGGATAAAGATGATAACAAACAAATAAGACTAAGCATTAACCCAAATCGTGAGATCGATCTCAACACGACCCGAGAGATATAAAAAAGCTTGTCGGGCCACTCTTCAACACCTTATGTATAAATTATGTACACATTTTGTTACGTAAACCAATCCTTACCGAGTGTATAGAGAAAGCATAATACCAGTTGTGTTCACCTTGTATGAACTGTGTACAAACATCATACAAGTTGTTCACTTTATATGTCATGGGCAAACGTTGATAAAATATGCACATTTTGTATGAAATTTGTACAGTTCTCGCCCAAATTGTGCAGCCGGCGACAATCTGAAACTTTATCCTGAAAAATAAAATTTTCCAGACCCATAGAACCAACAACGATTGATCATGTAGATAAAGAAAAGATGTTGGATTGAATTATGATGACGATGAATGAGAAAAGAAAGAATCAGAGTAGTAAATCCTTAACTTCTATTATATTATTGTGGTAATTACAATCAGTAAGTTTAACATATATATAGTACCTGAACCGTTGATTTGTGACCAGCTGCAATGGTTCAGTGGAAACAGAACTCTAAACTTATCCTAATTAACTTCAATAACACACGTGTTTAATTAATTATATTTAAACCTGAAAAAAGATACCAAAAACTTTCTGATTATCGGAGATGGTAGGCCTAAGTCGGAAGCTATCTCATACAGTGGACCTATGGATGTTAGTTAATTATTTTCCACGATTAACAACTAACAAGATCTCCGTTGATTTTTCTTAAGCCTATGTGTTTTCCATCGAGTGCCCAATCATTCTTATAAAATAAAATAACTGCCATATGGATCTGATATATTAGTACGTAAATGACTAAATGGAAACAATAACATATTAAATATTGAAAAGCATACAGACGATCACGAGTCATATAAACTAATTTAAAGTGGCTCAATTAAATTCTTCACAAGCCACCGGAACTGACGACGACAACGTTTGATTGACGAATCATCTGGAGTTGGCGTGGGCAGCATCGTATTAAACATTTCCTCTGGTTTGTAGCGAACTACGAACTGGTGACAAACTTGAAGAGGTGGCGGCGTTCAGGTATAACTTGGAGAGTTGCTCAATAACCCGAGTCGAGTTTAGAGGTGTCGTAACATGTTTGTACGAGTTAGAGTCTGAGTTTATGATCGAATGTTTGGCAGTTAATATTTAGTGTTCAAGTGTAACATTATCCAATAGTTTTAGAATTAAATGTAGAGTGTTTAAAATTTATTGTTTGGATTTTATATTTTTAAATTGGAAATTTTTAGTATTGAGTGTACTCAACACCCGCAAGTACCTTAGCGCTCCCCATGCATTTTTTTGGTAGAAACAAAATAAGAGGGAACTACACTACAAGAACCTATCGATCTTCAGAGCATCCCAACCTGTCGTACATAAGCCAAGTCTGCAAAGTACTAGTGGTCAAGGAGTTACAATGGCTTCCCACTGCCAAAGAATGACCAAGATTAGCCAAAAAATCGGTCACATGATTCGCTTCACGATACACATGTTTAAGCAAGACAACCCAATCGTGCTTCAACAGCTTCTGAAATATTTCCACGAGACCTGCGTGTTGATGAAAGACTCTCCCGTCGGCCGACAAGAGGCCGAGGACAGAGCGAGAATCCATCTGGACTTCAATAGAGTGAATTCCCCGGCGTTTGGCACGTTCTAAACCCTCCAAAATCTCGTATAGCTCTGCTCTGGTTATTGTGCAGGACCCCAAGTTGCAAGAGTAGGCTTCAATAGCCTGGCCAGAGCTGTCTCTAATAATACCCCCTGCCGCAGCATGGTTAGTAGAGGAAATCACCGAGCCATCGGTGTTAAGGGTAAAGAGCGGTGTAGGAGCCGCACACCACCCCACAGACATGATCTCACGACGTGGGACAGATTGTTTTCAGAGGGAAATAAACTCCTCTTGAGCGTTTCCTGTAATGCTGATCCAGAAATTACACTTAGCAACAATGTTGGCCGAAGACCGGCGCTTGCCTTCAAAAATCTCCTTGTTCCTAGATTTCCATAGAAGCCAGCAGGTAAATCCAAAGATAGTAGCATGGGATGAGGATCCTAGATTAGATTTCGACCAAGCCGTTATCGGGATAGTAAAGAAAGGGCTTGAATTCGGTATATTGAGCACCTGGTTCCAGACCTCCCTAGTAATGGAGCACTCACGCAGAGTATGGGATATAGTCTCCGAGATACCTGAGCATTGACCACAGTCCTTGTCAGAGGATAAGTGTCGATGGTATTTCAGCCTTAGTAAGAAATCTGTCGTGATATGCAATCCATAGAAATTTTCGTACAAGTTGTGGCCCTGTCCATTTCTAGATCATCTTCCCGGTACGGCCACTGGGAATGCTGCCATTCTATTTCGCTAGAACATAGCCTGATTCGATGGAATACACACCATTAGGTTCCAACCGCCAATAAGGGATATCGTCCTGAAGGTCCTTGCAAGGATTAGACATGCCAATGACTTGGTTAAAAAGCTGTAAAGGGAGAATAGCTTGAAGCTTTGGATAATCCCAACCACCCTTAATGGTACAGTAGTCCGCCACCATTTTGTTCTCTTCTCCTTGATGAACAATCATCTCTTCGCCCAAGATACAACCACTGTCGAGCCATTTCTCGGACCAAAAATTAACCCTTCATCCATTCCTAATACCTCAGGTCAGACCAGATTGGAAAGTCGGCCAAGCCTCGTTTATACCTCTCCATAGAGAAGATCTCAGGTTCTATTTGCATGGAACTATTCCTGCCGCCGTTTTCTTCATGTACTTAGTGAGTAGAACTTGAGCCCAAAGCTTGTTAGGCGACTTCATCATGCCCCCAATCAGTTTCATGAGATAAGCTTTGTTCATCTCTCTTGCACTTCTGAGTCCCAGGCCTCCGTCACTTTTAGGGCTACATATAGTATCCCAATGATCGCTAAAATAACGGCGAAGTTATCTCGACAAAACAAGTGTCGTATTTGTCCAAGGATTCCTTTCGTTATGCTTTTACTCAAACTTATCAACACGGTCTAGACTGAAAAAATTGAGTTTGATTTCCAATTATACTACTACTTCAATTAAAACTAACAATTATAATTTAAATCAGGAGGAGAATACAAGTTTTTGGAAGGGATGATTCATCAAGCTCAACTTTCTAATAGTAGTCGGATCGAGCAAACGTTGGACTTGGATTGAACAATACGATTCCTCTTATCACTCATATGAATCCGTGACACGATCATGCACATGGATTACCACTACTAGCTTCCCAATCAAGGTTGGAATAACCTCAATTAGGCTAACCAGTAATGAACACTGAGAAGTTCTACAAAGTTATAAAGTGCTCTTTAAGACTGAAAGGAAATTACAAGTAATTGGAATTAGTGTTAACTAGGTCCATCAACACCTAAGCTACTCATGACTACACCCAACTAGTGCAAATATTTTTTTCAAATGCCAATGTGTACTGTTATCATGATCATGCATATATATACGTGAAAAATGGTGCATGTATCGATACAATGGCATGTACTAAGTTAATTCAATCAATATTTCTAGTGTGGTTAGAGCAGGTTGCTACAACCACCTCCTCTCTCGTCACTGCTTCTCTTATCTCAATATCCGGAAGACTAGCCTCAAAAGTCGTGTCTCCATCGGAATTCTTGGTAGCCATCAGCTGTGATCCAGAATCATCCTTAGCATGTACCCCTTTATCAATAAAAGGGGTTTCTGGAGCGGCTCCAGAGCGAACCTCAATTTTTTTAATTTTTTATAACTATCTACACATTTATTAGATTAGGTACAATCCAGCACCATAATCATTTTTCAATACAAAACCATTAGACCTTATTTTTTTAATCTAATGGCTATTAAAAATGTCCTTACAAGTAGATCCAGAACTTAATAACTAAATTTTAAAAAGATAAAACTTATATGTGCAGCCTTGCTTTTGTTTGTCTTTCCTCTCTACCTCGATATTACTCGTATTTTCGTTGTTTAAGTGTAATGCAAGGTTATAGTTGGAATGGAGAGTGGCAAGGTCCCTATGGTGCAAATAATGGAGATGAAAGTTGGAGCTCTTACCCTAACCAACACCCACATTATGAGCATTAAAGTCCACCAAACTACTACCAATCTAGCTATGGAGGAGAGCAACAACAATGAAAAACTTTGGGCAAAAAGCAATGCCAAATTGGAAAGCACACCAATCTCCACCACCTTTTTACCAAGACCCACCTTCAACATACTTCTACCAAGGTAACAATAAAAATCATCCACCTTTTTCAAGATCAACACTCAAGACCCGATTTATTTCAACCTCCTTCTTTCGTGATCGAGTAATATACCATGTTGATAGAGATATAACGTGAGTCAATTACCGAGGGTTGCCGCCAACTTGAGATATTAAAGGAAAAACACAATGAGTGGATGCGACTTATGGAGAAACTTCCACTCCTACCACAAATGTCAAACCACATTGTGTGGATACGACTTAACTAGCTGTAATCGCTAGCGAGACTCCTTCACCAAAAGTCAAACCACATTCCATAACTAGTTATAATCATCTGCAACTAATTACTAGCGTTTGTATGAAGGCATCTCCATTGTAAAATGTTAGCAATTGTTAAAATGATGAGGAGGGTGAGGTGATACCTAAATAGTATTTATTAAGGAGCCACATAGGCTTGATAAATTAGAAAGATTTCTAATTTAGAAAATCAATTAACAAATGCCACATAAACAAATGTACCACTTTTTAAGAAAAAATATTTATGATTAGGATTTATATTTCGAATGATTTATTATTATTGGTAGAAAAATATTGTTAAAAATATATATAAATGATGAATAGAAATTATTAAATAAATTAGGAATATAAATGGTTGAAAATTATTTATTAAATAAATTGCTAAGTTTATTAATAGGATAATGTGAATACAATAAAAAAATTTAAACAAATTTTAGGATTGAAATGAGCTAACTAGTTACTGGCTGACATCTTGACGACATCGACGCCTTTCAGGTCTCCGTAACCTTCAGCTATACGGATTCAATTTGTTGGGAATGACAAATCTACCCTTGCTGTCTTTTGGCTTGAAAGGCTCAAACTAGGAATGTTTGACGTAGAGAATGGAATCGAAGTTTCCGGAATTTATAGCAGTATGAATACCTTGATTGGAAATATGGGAAGAAGATAAAAGAAGGGAATGGCGATAATGCCTCAAAAAAACTATTTCCACAAAAATTGAAGAGAAGCAAACAAGATTAGAACTGGCTAAACAAACAAGGGAAGGGGTCAAGTGTCAACTTCTTGTTTCCATTCCAACTCCACCTTTAAAACCCAATCCAGTTATCCATTTCTTTGTTCTGGTTTTCTTTTTTACTCAGACTGATCTTCTCCAGAACAACCAAATTGTTAACTGTCTAAACTTTCAGAGAAGCCCCAACCAGTCATCAAGTTTTGAAGCCATGCAGCGTATTGCCAGAATTTCAGCTCATCTCAACCCTCCACGCTTCCAGGTCTGTACATAACGCTATTTTCCTCTGTTCTCTGTTTCCCCATGTTTCTTGTAAGTGACAATTAATGGAGTGGATACGAACTTTGGTTAAAGGAAAATGGTAAAGGGGAAGAAGGAGGGTTAAGGAGGGAAGCTTGCAGGGCAAAAGGTGGGGCGCCTGGTTTCAAAGTTGCAATCTTGGGAGCAGCTGGAGGCATTGGACAATCACTCTCACTGCTAATGAAGATGAACCCTTTGGTCTCTGTTCTTCATCTGTACGACGTCGTCAACACCCCTGGTGTCACCGCCGATGTCAGCCACATGGACACCACCGCTGTGGTAAGAGGGTTCATGGGGCAACCGCAGCTAGAAGCAGCTCTGACAGGAATGGACCTGGTGATAATCCCGGCTGGTGTACCCAGGAAGCCTGGAATGACAAGGGATGATCTGTTCAAGATCAATGCTGGAATCGTGAAGACACTCTGTGAAGGAATAGCCAAGTGCTGCCCTGATGCTGTGGTGAATCTCATCAGCAACCCTGTTAACTCCACTGTCGCCATTGCAGCTGAGGTCTTCAAGAAAGCTGGCACTTATAACCCTAAGCGCCTTCTCGGTGTCACCACCCTTGATGTGGCTCGTGCCAACACTTTTGTGGTAAGTTCGATTACACCCCCGACATTTTCGGATGTAGATATTGCTCGCTTTGGACTCATTGCCTTACAAATTTGGTTTGGGGTGCATGATGGTGACTTCCTGGGAAGTCACACATTTGCACGGCTCGAACCTAAGCACTTTTAAAGGAGTTCTAATAAGGATTGATCCATTTCATCTTAAAATGCGTCTTGTTACTTAATGTTGTCCTAAAACTGGTGGATCTCTCACGTACTTAATCAACGTGAAATTTTCCTGAGATGCTACACCTTGTTTGTTGGGTAGAGAATAGTTTAGTGATATCGTCTCAAGTTATGAAAATTTACTCGCAGGGAGAGGTTCTGGGGGTCGATCCCAAGATCGTTGATGTTCCGGTTGTTGGAGGCCATGCTGGAGTTACCATCTTGCCACTTCTCTCACAGGTCTTGCTTTACCCTTCAGCAGACCATGGGGTTGTTTTTCTTCTTCTGAGCATTCAGAAAACTGATGTCAGAATTTTTATGTTTGTTTCTGCAGGTGAAGCCTCCAGCTAACTTCACCCCAGAAGAAACTGAATACCTCACCAAGCGAATCCAAGATGGTGGCACCGAGGTCGTTCAGGTAAAAGCAACCATCATCTCCACTTTATTGGAAAAACTTCTCTTACAGTGATCAGATAGATACCGATTGATCCTTTTGTGTACATTTCATAACTTTCAGGCAAAGGCTGGGGCAGGATCTGCAACACTGTCCATGGTTAGAAAATGGAACTTTCTCATCACCCCAACTTCCATTTCTTTACATTATTATTTTCTGATGACTGATAAGCTAGTTGGTGTAAATCTGTGGGTACACAGGCGTACGCTGCTGCTAAGTTTGCAGACGCCTGCCTCCGAGGATTGAGAGGCGATGCAGGAGTTATCGAATGCTCATTTGTGGATTCCCAGGTTTATACAGTTTGTCTCCACTTATTAGAACTAACTCTCCTCTGACGCTTTCCATGTTGATCTTCAGTTCTCACCTGGCAATTTTAAACAGGTGACGGAACTGCCATTCTTTGCGACCAAGGTGCGACTGGGTCGCACCGGAATCGAGGAAGTGTATGAGCTTGGCCTCCTGAATGAGTACGAGAGGTATGTAAATTGTAAACTGAAAAATACAGCATCCACTTTAGTTTACTTCCTTGCAGTAGTTGGTTATTTACTAAACTGCAAATTTGACATTGCTGACAGGATTGGGCTGGAGAAGGCAAAGAAAGAGCTGGCAGAAAGCATCCAAAAGGGAGTTTCCTTCATCAGAAAATGAAAATGAGATATATATATATATATATATGATAAAATAACTACATATTGTTTCTACTTTCACTTATGCGAAGATGTTCCTCCGCTTTCAAACTCTGTAGAAAAAATAAAAAGTAACCTCTTTGAAACTGGATTATGAGCAGCAGAGTCTGTCTTCTCTGCAACTGCTTCTACACCAGTATAAGCATTTTTACATATGGATTTGGGAAAGCAAGATACGAAACGAGGGTAGAAAAGGAGAGAAAAAAGTTAAATCCTTTACATTGATGCACCGCTCACAGAGTGAAGGGGTTGGAAGGAGTGTAAACAGTTGGAACCGAGGACATTGTTACGTTTCCTGTTAATACACTCTGTGCTACGGTATCTTCAGTGATCACCGGGTTAACCTGCACAACTCTCTCCGGAATAACCTTCTTCCCGTCTACCTTAGCCAACACCTCGAAATGCATCCTCACCGACTCTGGCTTTGTCCTCCAATCTGCAAAACCTTCCAAAACAATCCCATCTCCCTCTTTCAGTTTCTTCTCCACACCAAACCCGAGTTTCACAAATGTCTGAGCCGATACGTCTGCCTTCAGTAGCTTGAAGGAACCCTTCTTATTTGCCTTAGGACCCAGAACAGAGGCCAGAAGTCTCTCAAAGCCAACAAGATTTGGGTTGGATCCATTCAAGGAAGCAAGTGGCCACATTGTGCTGAAGTGTTTGGGAGTCAAGACGGTGGTTGTAGCAGCGTCAAGGTCAACTGGGGAGAGGGCATTGGACTTCTTCATTGGGGAGGACAACTCCACGAGGCCTGGAGCCAGGCGCTTGAGCTTCAGTTTGTTACTAGAGGATTGTGCAGTAGAGGTTGGGGACTCGAGGGAGGTAGGTCCAACAATGCGCAGAGACAGAAGGGGAGCACCCTCAGCTCGGGATGTGTGGCGGAGCTGCTCTGCTAGAGCTAGAAGACCAGCAGCGAAACCGCTCTGAGTCCTATTGAGAGGTAAGGGAAGATCGATTGGGTGGCGTAAGCTAACAGATCTTGCACCCTTGACTGTTACAACAGCTCCATCTGCTAACATTACTTTCTTCAACACTCCAGCATCCACATCATGCTACAATAAACACAGAGATATACCGATAAGATTCTAGGCAAGCTCCCTTGAGGAGAAAACTAAAACAAGCCTAAAGTTTCAATACCTAAAAATCATGCCCCACGTGAATGATCACTGGAAATTCTCAATCAACCTAAGAACTACCGATGATGCACCGCATTTGAAAACAAATGATTTGCGTTCTAGGTTAACTTCCTAAATTCGGAAACCTTACCGGTAAAGAGAGGCGGATGTGCTTGGCATCCTGAATCCATATCTCCATAGGTCCAGCAAGCTGGAAGGGAGCCAAAACGGGCAACGGATTCCCGCTCTTTGTCTCGACCAAGGCATTCCCGTCAAGGCCTGACGGCGATGGCACCTCGTCATCCATCCTAAAGAGAGGCAAATCGACGTACTCCCACCGATTCACATCTTCCAACAGCTTGAATGGAACAACCTGCTTATCGATCTCAACGTCGAATTCATACTCTACGGAATGCCCGACAAGCGCGTCTCTGAAATCAAACCCCGATATCTTGAAGTCATCTGCGTGTAACCCTAGACCCTTCACCACCGCATCCTTCAAGTCCTATAAAAACATTGATTCCGTGCAAGGAATCGTCAATAATCGCCTAAATTAGATACAGATTTTTGGCCGCCATTGAGATAAGATAAAGAGAAAAGGGAGGAAGAAGCGTACGGTGATGGCTTTGGGATAGGAAGGATGATGGAATTCGGGAGAGGAGGAAGCGACAGATGACAGAGAAAGAATGGTGAAGAGAACGACAACAGGCAAGAGCTTCGTAGCCATGGGCGGCGTACCAGTAACCAGCTCCGTTGGCGAGGTAGAGAGAAGTAGCTTTCGGAAGAGAATAATGTTTTTCTGTGTTTTGGTTTTCGAAATTCTGTTTTCAAAATTTAATATATTTCTCTCCCCACGAACGGTGGTGAGGGTTGGTGTCAAATGAAGGAGGGAAGCTTCTGGATTGGTGGAGGTGGACTAGAGAAGGTTGACGTGGCATAATAGAACCAATGGGAGAAGAGAGAATGACGTGGCAGAAGGATCTGATTTGTTAGGTCGATTTTTAATTATGTTGTTGTTAGCCTGGGTCCAAAAAATTCCGTGTGTAAAACGGCTCCGTGTGTCTGGGTCTATCCAAGAGTTGAAATCGACGTCGTTTCACTGTTAAGTAGTTTTTAAAATTTGAAGGCAATGGCTTCGCCCGGGTTCGAACCGGAGACCTTCAGTGTGTTAGACTGACGTGATAACCAACTACACCACGAAACCTTATTGAACATATCAGTTAGCTACATTAATTATTTTCAGAATATTGGAACTCTTTCGTAGCACAAAGGGCCAAAATGTATCAACCAGTCGTCAATTCAATATAAAGAAATTAGAGTATTGGAATATAATTTCAAGTGACCCCAAATTTCTTTAGTTAGGATGCTAATCGTACACATAAAGACTGGGACCAGAACCAAAGAGTCAACTACTGTTTGAGGGAGATGGGAATGTCTGATGTGCTCATTTGAAAAAAAAGGCACCAATCCAGTTGAAAATAATGTACTCGGCTGATTTAAGTTGGAGTAATTATACCATTGCAACATGTATGGTTCCAGGCTTTCCATCTTTGTATCTCCGTCACCTGTTACCATTTTGAGTTATGCCAAATCACATGGCACCCAGTCTAACAGCTAGAGAAAAAACACTTCTACTAATGTCAATACCAGAACAACTTGCTATAACACCAGCACCATAGATGTTCATTAAACACGAGAAAAAGTAAGATAGCATAAAGGAAGCTGCGAGGTGGCTTTCGTAACATCAGGTTCAGGGTTTGATAGAACATGGCCACAACAACAACAACTAGTTGTGCTCCATGCAAAAAAAGAACAGTGGTAATTTCTTATCACAGAAATAAAAGCCCCTGCCTGGAAAATGAACCTCAGCCAAAAATGAAAAGAAACACATAAAACTTATTCAAGTATAGAGTTTCTTGATCAACTTTCAGGCATATATAGTCTTAACGGAACATCTCCGTTGCTGGAGCTAGCTTCAATTATGGAACTCTCACTTGAACAAATTGAAAGCTGGGTGTAGCTTTTGCACAACCTCTTTCACTGTCATGTTGAATTCCATATCCATCTGCAACAGAAAACAATTAATTAATCTTCATTTTCAGCTACCATACATACTAGTTGGGGCCTTGGGGAGGTTGAAGAAAGAAATATATAGTTAGAACCTGAGCAATGATTGTGAGATCCAGGGCTGAGCTTCCAAATGTCAGAACACTAGTGTTAATGACAGTCAGATGGAGTTTCTCAATTTCAGCTACCGTCTTCTCCAAGAGTCCTTTCTTTTTCTCACAGTGGACCCTTATGAGAACATGTCTATCACAGAATCTTGCTTCAATCTCCGGTAGCTGCTCGCCTGAGCCACATTCATCATAACCCACATCAAAGACTCTGGATTTCTTCACAACCACCTTAGCTGATTCCATAGATTTGTTCCTTGTTTGCTCCTCAAGGATTTTGACTCTCTCTTGTAGCTGTTTCAAGTACTTTATTGCATCCCCAAGAACAGAAGCCTTATCCATCTGCAACAAGTAAACAATTCCCCATATTATTTTACCAATCAAACAAAGTGTTCCATATTAATTACATTATTA